>RJWM01005259.1:17999-93840 GCA_004363535.1 Dasyprocta punctata | reverse complement strand
GCTGAGGATCTTAACATTCCTGCAGATAGTGAGGTTCAAATGAGGCCTTGTCTGTCACGCTCAGCTGCCGGCACACAGCAGGTGCTTAACAAACAGGTCTTGAATGAATAGGGAATTGAAACAGCTATTTCTTCAGTGTTTCTTCTGTGCCAAGCACTGTCCTCAAGGGACTCGTAGTCAGTTGAAAAGTATTAAATGAGCGCGTGTTAGGCACCAGCTACTCTCCTAAGGGGACACAGTGGGGAACCTCAGTCACAAGTCCTCGCGCTTGTGGGGCTGATGTTTTAGAGGGGGAGACAAGAGCACAGGCCAGTGGATGCAGAAGTATGTGCTATGACTTGTCATGTGACCCTGCGTGTGGAGAGAATGGGCAGGGAGCTGAGCACCGGCGGGGCAAGTTGGGAGTCAGGAAGGCTGCTCTGGAACAGGAGCGTCTGAGTGCAAACCGGGAGGAGGCGAAGGCGTGAGCTCAGACAGCTGCAGAGGAAGAGCATTCCAGGCAGAGGGAAGAGCAAGTGCAGAGGTCATGAGGTGAGAACATGGTGGTGTTCAAGGAGCAACCAGTGACCTCCCTCAGCCCTGAAGGCAGCCTCTCCGGGAACACAGACTTCTGGCCCCTGCTCACAGTGGAGCCAAACTAGAAAAGTCTAGATTTTTTTTTTTTTTTTAATTTAGGCACAGTCTCACTAAGTCACTAAATTGCCCAGACTGGACTCAAACTTGTGATCCTCCTGCCTCAGCTTCCCAGAGTGCTGAGATGACAGTTATGTACCACCATACGCATCTCAAGATGGGCTGCAGAGGCTCAGCCCACCCAGGGACTTCTGGTAGGGTTCCACTCCAGCCTGTGAGAGGCCTCCTGAAAGGCCAGGCCTCCCCTGGTGTAAAAGGGACTGGGCCTGTAGAAGCTGCCTCCTCACCCCACACTGGGAGCTGGAGGAGCTGTTGGATAGCCAGTGACACTGAGGCACAGAAAGAGGAAAGAGCTGCCCAAGGTCACAAAGTGAGTCAGCTTCTTTTCCCCAAAGAATGTGTTGTGTCCTCCTGGGGCTGAGTCAGGCCAGTGGGGCTTCTGGGCTGGGTGCTCCTGCCCATCCCTGCCCGCCTGCCAGCTCGTGAATGATTATTGAGGTCTGGCAGCTGCAGGGTGTAAGCCGCCCCAGGAATACTTTTAATGAGTGGCTGTGAGAGCCTGAACTTGTCAGAACACCTGCTAATGAGTCCAGGGGTCTGACACTGGCTCCAGGACACAGGTGGCTGGGCTCAGAGGTCTTCTGGGAACCACCCCCTCTATCTGCCTCCTCTTCCCCCGTGGAGTCTTGGACCCAGTTGGACCTAGGTGGCTCCTGGCTTAGCCCTCCATCCCTGAGTCTCTCCCTCTAGCAAATCCTAAAGGTACAGACCGAGGCAGGATGGGAGAGGGCCGCAAAGCACTCTCTGCAGAGTAAGCATCTGTCCTTTGATTTCCTCCAGCAGAACTTAGCAGAATTGGGGAGGAGGTAAAGGCACAGTAACCATAAGGGGCCTAATGCACATCACACCTGCACCAGGTGTGTTCAGTAAATGTCACAGTGCCCTTCACTGGGATCCTCATCGCAGAAGAACCAGTGCTGGGGCTCCTGGCTCAGACCACCATGGCGGGAGCATGGCTTTGTCATGCACGTGTGTGCACATGGGGGCAGAGAAGTAGCTGAACCTCTCTGTGCCCGGTTACTCGTATCCAAACAGGGTCATGGTGGTGAGCAAGGGAGCTAATACATGCAGTGAGCCCTTCACTGTCCTCTTCTGTCCTTCACATTGAGGCAGAGGGACTTGGACCCTCAGAACCACGGTAAACTGAGCCAGCTGTACAGGGAGGTATAGCTGCCCCCTGGGGGGCTGTGAGTAATGGAACCCACAGGGCCACACCTGGTATGTAGTAAGTGCTCAGTGCATGCAGCTACCTGCCATTCCTGTAGTGTGTCACTGTGGTGACAGGGAGAGGCTGGGGGAGAAATGATCCCACCATCAAAGCAAGGCCATATCCACATGTCTTTCATCTCCCTCCAGTGTTCTCCAAAGAGGGCTTACTACAACCCTAACTTACGGAGGGAGATGGGGGCTCAGAAGGGCCACATGCTCAGTCAGCAGCTTGTAGCTGGTACAGGTGGAGGTGAGTTTGCATGTGGGACTGTGTAACTTCAGCTGGCCTTGTCCTCTGGCCTCAGCTGCTATCATTAGCTTCATGCCGAGGTGCTTCTTGGCCTCACGCATAGAGTGCTGTTGGGCTCCCCCTTGTCATCCCTAAGGCTGTGTGTGATGTTTGCTCCAATTCCTTTCCCTCTTCATCAGTATCTGCGTAGCACCTAGAATCATTGACTTCATCCCCAAATGGCAGACTGGAGGTGCTTTGGGGATCACTGGGATGGAAAGAGGGCAAGAGATGAGCTCACAGCCAGCAGGTTCTTGGGGATCAGGCAGTAGTATATGGGGGGGTGTGTGTGGTGGTGGGGTTCTGCTCTGTGCCATGCACTGCTCCCGGCACTTGCTCTACACTGCGACATTTAGTTGTCACAACAAGAGCTCTATGAGGTTGGAATTCTTATCAGTACTGTTATTGTCACTCTCATGAGGAAACAGAAACAGTATTAAATCACTTTGCTCTAAAAAACGGTAGAAGCAGGATTCGAACTCAGGCAGTCATACATCCAATGTCAACTTGTAGCCCCTAGAATACTCTGCTTCTTGGTATCAGGTCTAGATTTCAACCCCCATCCCCAGCACCCCATCGATCCCTCCAGCTCTGCTTCTTGGGGTGCTGGACCCAAATGAGTCTGTGATGCCATTGTTCCTGCTCTACCTGTGAGCAGATGAGGTCAGAGTAGGGCAGTAGCTGGGTCAAAATCATACACTCCAGGGTCGGGTGCTCAGCCCCAAGGCTTCCATTTCTGCATGGCTCTGGAGGGGCGGCCTCGGCTGGGCTGAGAGGAGACACCATGGGATTGACGCTGCTTCTGAGCCCAGGTCTGCTCCATTCACTGCTGGGAAGTGCACCTCTGGGAAGCAGAAGGAAGGCAGCACTGTACTGTGTACTTTGTTCCCCAGCCTGTTTTGAGAAGGGCTGGCCAGCCAGCTCTCTACCTGGGGGACTTCTGGCATGTGCCAAGAGCCTAGTCCCAGCCCAGCTCCTGACAACATACCTGCATTGGTGCAGAAGAGCAGCGACCAGGAAAAGGGATGGTAGCAGAGGGTACAGTGTCCTCAGAACCCCTACCCTCGGTGCTTTTCTCTCCCGGGTGGAAGGGACAAGCTTGGGGCAGTGGGAAGAAGGCTGCCTCGTGTCCACCTAGAAATCATTCTCCAGCTCAAAAATTAACCACCTGACATGGCGTTTTCTTTCTCCCTTTCGCCCTCCCCACCTCTGCATGCTTGGCCTGCAGACTTTAATCCCTGTGCTAATGTATTGGCTAAGCCCAAGAATGTGGAATTTCTGTGGTGGGGAGATTATAAGGCTTCCCGTTAGCAAAGCAGTGAGTGTGTCTGGGTTGATTGGCAGGAGTTGGACTGAATCAGACACTGTGTCCAAACGCCCACTTCTACCCTGTTCTTGCTCCCCGCCAGTGGCAGGACAAGGGCGAGCTCAGTGAGGCCTCCATGGAGCCAGTTCTGGGAGGAGCACCTGACACAGGACCTACAGAAAGATAGTGCGAGAGATGAGGTGAACAGGAATGTAAAATGAGGAAAACACACTAGAAGAGTTGTTATGAAGTAGGAGAAACTGTTCATTGTAAGAATTCTCTGTGAAATGTAAAAAAAAAAAAAAAGAGATGTGATAGCCTTTCTAAAACAAGTCTCAGAGCAAGAAATAAAAGAGTCAAAGAAGAGAGATTAAAGAGTAGCACAAAGGGGCTGGGGCTATAGCTCAGTGGTGAGCACTTGTCCGGCATGTGTGAGGCCTGGAGTTTGATCCTCAGAACCAGGCTGGGGGTGGGGGGAAGAAGTAGAGAGAGATAAAAAAAAAAAAGCCAGTGCTCAGTGAAAGAGAAAAATAAAGCCCATATTAGAAATAGCAGAATACATTAAATATATGGAAAATATATATTAATATAAATATATGTTTCTAAAATGGGTTTTATATTATAAACCCATATTAGAAACAGCAAAATATATTAAATAAATAAAACAAAGACTGTTTATTTAGGCCATAATCAGGGGTATGATTGAATGAACTGCAATGGAAGAGTAGAAGGAGAAAAATGATCAACATGGAAGATAAAGGGAATCCAACATCCACATAATTGGTATCCCTGAAGAAGAAAACAACACAAAACAGAAAATATTAGAACCTTTAATAGAAGAAAACTTCTCTGAGACAAAAAACTAAAATGTACACAGACTTAAAGAACATATTATCTCCCATG
Source organism: Dasyprocta punctata (assembly GCA_004363535.1). Lineage (NCBI taxonomy): Eukaryota > Metazoa > Chordata > Mammalia > Rodentia > Dasyproctidae > Dasyprocta > Dasyprocta punctata. The sequence continues at coordinate 89,440 of RJWM01005259.1, read as the reverse complement.
AAACATTCACAGAGATTTATCAACACTGAAATGTACTGTGGTCATGTTAATAGACCTGAAGCCTAACAAACATCTTACAGATATCCAGGCAAAAAGTTAAAGCGAGCTATAAGGGGGATGAAGCCAGGCTAGAAGAATCCATATTTCTCCTGTATAATAATTAAATATCTATTCATTCTCAGGGAAAGCGTGATCAAGAATTTCACCAAATATATTAATTTTCTACTCAAAGGATATCTTTCTTTTAAAAATATACATATTTGTTGTTAAATTTTACAAAAATACAACCGTGAGTAAGTGCAGATTTATTCATAACCTCATACCTAAGATAATTCACCATCAAGTACACATTTCAAAATGTTTTTGTGTACATTTATCCTAATGGGATCCTCTAGGACTTGGACATCCCAAAATGATTATTTCCAATTTGCAGAGAAACAAACTCAGGCTGAGGGTGCTCCATGGTTTGTCCTAGGAATTCAGTGCAAACCTACTGTCCCTGGGGTCTCCAACCCTCTAGGGAAGTTCCGTCCAATAGAACCTTCTAAGATGGTGGAAATGTTCTGTGTCTGCTCTGTCCAAGATGGCAGACACCAATCATATGTGGCAGATGAACAATCGCAATGTGACTGTCGCTAAGAACCCAGAATTTTAAATTTTGTTTAATTTTAGTAAATTTAAATAGCTACATGTGCCCCAGAGTGACTGTATTTGTGCTGTCTCAAACAAAGAATGTTTACTTAAACCATAATCAGGAGTGTGGTGTACAGGCTAGAGAAGGTTGAACAAAATGAAGCAGAAAAGAAGAGAAAGAAAAGATGAATGAAATGATCAATCTAGAAGCTAACAGAAACTAACAGTGTGGGATTTCTTGCTTGTGGACCTGGCTTCTGAGGGGTGTGAGGTCCCTTAGGTTTTGCTCTTGCCTCCTCCACTCCTAGAGTTAAAAAGTTTCTGGCTTCAGAAGACAGAGGGAATCTGCCGCGGGGTAGAGAAAGAGTCGCCTGGCGCCACTCCTCCACCTATCCGAGCCCGCTTCCATTCCTGCAGGGAGCCTCCGGACAAAGGCAGGTGGGCAAACTTCTGACCACGAGGTGACCCAGAAAACAAATGTGCAACACCAGATGCTTCCCCCGCCCTCTGAACTTTAGAAGTTAAAATTCAAAGGAGCGGTGCACAGGATCCCGTGACTCCATCTCCTACCCTCGGCTGCCCTCAAGGGCTCAGGGAAGCCTCTGCTGTGCCAGCCTGCAGACCAAAGCTCACGCTGCCTGGTCTGAGCTCACAGAGCAGGGACCCAGAGGCAGAGGTGGAATGGACCTAGCATGGCTGGAGTGAAGTCAGAACCATTAGGCTCCCAGGCATGATTCAAACAGTAACAGGACTAGGCCCACGGAGAGCTTCTTGGATGCTCTCCATGGTGCTGAGGAAATCACTGCCTCTCCAGGTCTCAGTTTTTATACTAGTACAATGGGAAGTACAAATAGAGTAGGGATTTTCAACACCGAGTCCTGGTTTTCCCAGTAACTGGTCAACACTTTTTGTTAGTTAGGTAGTTAATTAGTTATTCAGTTTCTTTTCTTTTCTTTTCTTTTCTTTTTTTTTGAGACAGAACCTCACCATGTATTTCAGGCTAGCCTTGGATTCACTATGTAGCCCAGGCTGGCCTTTAAGTCACCACAATCCCCCTGCCTCAGTCTCCCAAGTGCTAGGATTACAGGCATGTACCATCATCCCTGGAAATTGGTCAACATTTTAACATTATATTTAGTCTTGTCTCTGTGTGTGTACTTTTCTGGGGTCTTCATAAATTCCCAAAGGCATCCTCAACTCCCTCAATTGAAAGCATTTTAATGAGAGGTCATAAACTGGTGAGTATGGGCTGGATATCACTTGCAATATTTTTTTCTCTTTGGCTCACACTTGCCTTTCAATAGGCAAAATTTTAAAAGCTGTTAGATTTTTTAAAAACAACATAATTTTAACTTTCTCTTGAAAAAAAAAGAATCAAGATATCTGGCATCCTGGGGCCCACATTCCCTGTGGCAATAAACAAGGAGCCAAGCTTGCTGTCCTTAAGGGGGCCTGTGCTCCACTTGCCAGTCCCCACCCCTCCCTATTGTACCCACTGACGTCAGCTGTATATTATCATCAACTTTGGGCACCTCCTCCCTCTCCCAAAAAAAGTAATGATTTCTGTACCCACAGTACTGTCAAAAGTGCAAATCATACTTGCGAAAGCGATGTGGTTTCTTTAGGCCAGCTCACTTCACTCATGACATCATTCCCCACCATTGAGTCTGTAATGTCTGATTTGTGTCATTCATCCATGCATTTAACAAATATCGATCGAGGCACTGAGCCTACAAGTGAACAAAGCCAGACAAGGGCTTGTTTGCTTGGAGCTTGTGGCCTGGCGGGAGGAGAGACAATGACAAGTGAACAAACAAACAGTAAGCTGCAGCCAGCTGAAGCCCAGCAGTGTGGGGCAGGTCACAGCCTAGTGTCATCAGAGGGGCTCCCTGAAAAGGGGCCTTTGAAGTGAAGTGGGACAACAAGGAGCCAGAGACTGGGGGGAAGGTGAAGAGGGCCAGGCAGAGGCCCAGAGCTGGAGCACTAGGCCTGTCTGACCTCAGAGCACTGCACTGCTTGGCACTTTATAGCCTCAGCTCTGGTGTCCCTGCCTTCAAGCCTCCCAGAAGCATTTGCAGGCTCCCAGAAGTCAGTTCTGTCCTCCCAGCAGGCAGGGGGTGAAGTAGAGGTAAGGAGCAGTAGCATTTATTAATTCCCCACCGAATGCCCGGCACCCAGCTGGCAAACCTGAGTCCATTTACCCATGGGAAGCTCAGCTGGGCAAGAAAGCTATTTGGGGTCACCCTGGCACTGTGCTAATCCCTAACCAGCAAGGTAGCGAAGCACACTTGACTCACTTGCTGCCAAAGCCCCGCGTGGCCTGAGGATTGAGTTCCCAGCTCCTACCTTCCCTTGAGTCACCTCTGAGCACGTGTGCTGTGTCTGGAGTCATTCCTCCACAGAGAGCTGCTGCTGGCATCCTGGGGAAGAAGGAGGGGAGAGAGGGAAAGGGAGAGGGAGAGAGAGAAACAGAAATAAGGGGAGAGAAAAGAGGAGAGGGGGTTTGGGGGGAATGGAGAGAGAAGGGAAGAGAAAAGGAGGGGAGAGGGGGAAAAAGGGAGAATACAGGCCTGAGACTCAGCCTTTGAAAGGGGGCCTTTACCATCAGAATTCAGCAGAGCATTTCCCCCCACTTGTACAGTGTGCAGAATGCACAAAGAGGCCCACAGCCCATCACCCCCAGAGCAGATGTATTCAAACATTTGTACTAGTTTTATTCAGAGTAGCGCCACACTGGAAATAATCCACATGTGTGTCAGCAGAGCATGCACAGATAAATTGCCACATATTCACAGAATGGAGCACCACTCAGCAACAAAAGAGTGGGCGACCAATGCACCCACTATGTGAGTGAATGTCACAGAGGTTATGCCGAGCAAAATGGCCAGGTGCAAGTGTTCTGTTGACGAGAAGTCCAAGAACAGGGAGAATCCATACCTGGTGGTAAAAATCACAGCTAGAGGTTATTTTCCAGAGTTGAGGGAAGGCCTGAAAGCGTCACAGGGCTGTGTTCCAAGTCTATACCTGATTGCAGAGGTGGTATACATGATTCATATTTTTAAAAAATTCCTTGAACTTCACCCTTACAACGGTTGCATTTTATTGCTTGCACATTGTAGATCAGCAAAGCTAAGTTGTCAACAGTCATGTTCATTGTCTTGTTTCTAGTGGGGAGAAGTCTTTTCCTATTACTTGAGAAGAAACTCCTGCAGGTGCATGACTTCTTCTATCATTCTTGAGACACAAATAAAAGGCCCGGTGGCTTTGCTATGTGAACATGGTCTCAATTCAGAAGTTGGAAGGGTCATCTCCAAGGGGGGCAATTAAAATGCGGAACTTGATTCCAAGTGAAGGCTTTCTCTGCCCTGCCTGGTCTGGAAGCTGAGGGGTGAGCAGGAAAGGGTGATTCTTGTCTCTGAGGCCCCCATGCATGGAAACTCTTTTTGGGGTTCAGCATAATTTAGGAACAGATCTCTCGGGTAGAGCCTGGGTTGAAGAGCTCTCCTCATGGTTGTACCTGGTCCTCCTCCTACCTTTGTTGTATTGGTCCAGCCAGACTTTGGATAAAACACAGGATGCCCACCTCACTTCAAACTGAAACAATGAATCATTTTTAGGCATAAATATATCCCAAATGTTGCATGGGACAAACTCATGCTAAAACATTATTCATTGCTTATTAATTCCAATGCCAAATGGATATTTGGGGAGGGCCTCTTTGATGGTGGGAATACCAAAAGCAGAGCAGAGTTCTGGAGTCAGGACCTGTCACTCAGCAGGCTGCCCACACTCTCACCATCTCTGTGACTTTGGCTGGATGAGTCACTCTGTGCCTCAATTGCCTCACCTGTTCATGGAGATAATTATGGAACCTACTTCCTGGAGGGGCTATGGCAAGCACAGTTCTGCTGAGGTAGTGCAGTACAGTAGTTGGAATCATGTCAGGCATGCAGCAAGTTCTCAGTAAGTGTCAGCTTGTTGTAAGTATTATTTTATGGTTAAGGTGCTGCTGTTGCTGCTGGTGGTACTGTTGTTGTTGTCATGTGAAGGAGGAGGCATAGAATGTCCAGGATTGTTGTTTGAAGAAAAAGAGCAAGAATTAAAGGATGAGGCTTCTGGGATGCGAGGTCAGGAGGGATGTGATAGTTTTCAGAGCAGGCTGTGCAGGCCCAAGTGGGGCAGAGGAGAAGAGACAGAGGGGCAGGGACAGGACAGCAAGGATGAAAGATGCTGTTTTGGCCTAGGAATGTGAGACTAAGATACATGAGAGGGGAAAAACAAGGATGTGGGGATTTGAGAAGAGCAGCCCTGGAGTGTACCAAGAGGTATTGTGGTAAAGAATCTGTGTACGCCTGTCATTCCAGCCTGCTGGCAGGCAGAGGCAGGAGGATTGCATGTTCAAACCCAGCCTAGATCACTTGGTGACTTAGAGAGTTCCTCATCTCAAAATAAGAAATGAGCTGGGAATATAGTTCAGTGTGAAAACCCTGAGTTGAATTTCCAGTACCACTACAACAAAAGGAATGTGTATTTCTGGAGAAAGATTACCTGGGTAATAAGTCAAGCAAACTTGGGCAACTTGTCTGATTTATGCCCTGCCTCAGTTGTCTCACTGACAAAATGGACATAAAAATTTCTGCCTCAAAAGATCACCAGAGAATCTGCCTTCCGGGGGACTGTGCAACCAGCACAGACTCCCAGAAGAGAACGAGAATGGGCCCCTGGAGGACCCACCCCGCTGGGCCCGAGCGACTCCAACCACACAACTAATCTGCCTTCCGGGGGAATGTGTGACCTGCATGGACTCCTGGAAGAGAACAAGAATGTGCCCCTCGAGGACCCATCCTGCTGGGCCCGAGCGAGGGGCAAGGCTCCCCGCCCCCTCCATAAGCAACCTGCTGGTTTGGAGGTCTGGTTAAATTGATAGCAAGTAAGGAACATTAAGCAACTAAATGCTAGTATTGTTTTGTTGATTTTGCAGGCCTGGGGCCAGCAACCTGAGCATCTCTTTGGAAGATGACAGTAGGCAATGTAGCAAATATGGGGGAGTCTCTTCTATCTTGTCTCCGAGGTCCAATATGGTTCTCACTGTTTTGCTTTACTCTGATCATTATTTTTTTGTTTGCTTTATTTTATATTCTGTTTTTATTGGTTTTATTCTGTTTTGTTTTTGGTTCAATTCTACTATACCTGTTGGAATGATCAGCTATTCAGAAGATAACAAGATGTACTATAGTAGCTATTGTTTTCATAGTATCTTTCTTTGAAGTTCTGTATCAGTTCTTCTGCTTAGTTTTGATTGATTTTGTTCTGTTATGTTCTGTTGGATTTTACTATCTTTTTTTTTTTTTTTTGCGGCACCAGGGACTGAACTCACAACCTCGTGCCTGCCAGGGCAGGCGCTTAAGCCACTGAGCCAAACTCCCAGCCCTGGTTTTTTGAGGCAGGGTCGCACTATGTAGCTCAGGCCAGCCTTGCGCTTGCATTGTAGCCCAAGCCGGCCTCGAACTCACAACGCTCCTCCTACCTCAGCCTCCCAAGTGCTGGAATTAAAGGCATGTGCCACCATGCCCAGCTGGATTTTACTATCTTTAAAATAAAAAAAAATCAAAAAACAAAAAAAACCCCAAAAATCACAATAGAATGAGTTAAAACATGTAAATTACAAAAGTGCCTGACAATTAGTACTGCAGATTATTAGTGATCCTTATACATAGAGTCCTTTAAGTGTTTGAAAGAGACGAATTTTAAAATTAGAATACTTGTTTAAAAGATTCTGTAATTTGTGAGCTACAGCACAGCCCTGGCACTGAATTACCTGTGTGACCTAAATCAGTGTCCTTTTATAATTCCCCCAGAAAAGAGGGAGAAAGTAATAGTACCTCCCTGTCATGTTTGTTGTGGTCATTAAATGAGTTAATACATGTAAGAGGTGGGGGATTTAGTAAATACCAAAGCAGTGTTGGTGGTTGTCATTGTTACTGTCATGACTTGGCTACATGGTGACATAAGTCAGGGTAGAAAAAGCAACTCTCTGCTGAGTTTCTCAGAGTTGGCTTTACGCACTGCTGTTCTCAACCACCCTATTCTATTTTCTTTCCTTCGAATGCCCTTGTTAGGATCTGCCAAGGTTATCCTGTCCACATCAAATGAAATGGGTTGAGCTTCTTTTTTCTTTCTTCTTTGAGTTTGTGCAAGGTGGCATTATCTATTCCTTTACTGTTTGGTAGAATTACTTTCGAAGTCAGAAGGGCTTGGCGTGTTTTTGTGGGGAGTTTTTAATGATTGATTCTGTTTCTTGAATAGACACTGAGATAGCTGGTGTTTTTATTTCTTCTTTCTGATAGTTGATTAAGCTATGTTCTTTGAGAAGTATGTTTCCTCTAAGTTGCCAGAATTAGAGGAGTAAATTTGCAAGATCCCTCTATTGATCTTGGAGTTGAAGAATATAATGGAGAAATAACCAAATATGTTCAGGACAAGGGAGGGTCTAGTATTGGGATTCTGTAAAAGTTTTATTTGCTAATCTTCAGTTCAGATAGCCCCTCTCTGGAGAAGTCTTTCCTGCTGTCCCCCTTTGTCTCCTAAGCTAAGTTAAATAGCCACCCCAAGGTGTCTCTAGTGGACTTAGATTCACATTTGCTACTGGATCTGTTGCTCAATGCTGCACTTACGAATCTGCTGTAACGAGCCACTGAGACTTTGAATTCCTTGAGAGCAGATTCACTTACTCTGATTCCTGAGATTTCCTGCATTTTGAGGCTTCACCATGGGCCTCAAAGGACAAGATCACAATCTCTCCATCAACCCACTGATCCACTGATCCATTGATCCATCCATCCATCCATCCATCCATCCATCCATCCATCCATTTGTCCATCCATCCTCCATTGACTGATACCAAGCCCATACGTTATGTAGAGCCCTGTGCTAGGTGAGGGCATCACAAAAGAGAACAAGACAAAACAAACAGGGACCTACTCTTCATGGACTATCATTGTGGTTGCAGAGACAGAGTAAGAAAAAAGGTTGAATGCCTGACTCTTTACAGGTTACAATTTGACAACATTTCTATTTTTCATGGAACACAAGTTGTGCAGAATTTGAAGGAATATTTAGATCTACAGACAAATGTATTTTGGAAATGTTGGGTGAAGCAAAGACAGATAAATGCAATTACATGATTTGTGAGAGCCTTCGATGTATATTTATGAATTTTTAAGGAAGTGATGGGAAGAACAGCTGTTGGGACCTTACCTGGCTTTAGAATTTCCTTGGGAATACCTCATGTGGCCTTAGATGACAAACCAAAATGTCTAACACAGATATTACTTGTGGTACCTGCTGGGCTCCATGCAGCTCACACACCTGCCAGTGGTTCTATCCATGTAGGATGTCTCCATGTGATTTTCTAAATAGGAAGTAACAGCTCCTTTTGTGCGAGTACCACACTAATAGTGTACTCAAGAAATACCTATTTCCATCTGACTGATTCATTTGTAAGTAACATGTGGCTGTTCTGTAAACAAAGCTGGCCCTTGTTAGCTGGGTTTGGCTCAGATAAGCCCCAAATCCAGCTGAGGAATTCAGCTCAAATACACAGGAAGCTTCCAGCACAGGCAAGAAGGCAGCCCTTTCCTTCCCTGCAACAAGTTGCCCTCAAGTCCTAATTTAGAAAGATGTCACCATCTTCAAGAAGGCATCTGTCTTTGATTGGTTCTCCTGAAGGACCCGAGACAAGGCTTTTGATTGTGAGGAATTTTGGGGGAGGGACAATGGAGGTAACACAAGTGTGTGAATAAAGGGGTTACTTCTGGGATCATCAGAGTCTCAATCATACTGGGTACCTCTGGCAGATACTGTTCGACAAGTCTCAGTTGTCCCACATGAAGGGAAACCCAACTTATTGTCTGGGAAGTGTTCCTAGGAGTGGTATTTCCTGGATGTCTCAGCCACACGTGCATCTAAAGCCAGAGGAAGCTGGAAGGGTCACTGATGTGACCAGGACTGGTGGGAGCCAAAGGGAGATGAAGGAGTATCTAGTCCATTTGAGCTGGTATAATGAGACGCCTTAGACTGGATAATATATTTAAAAAATAGAAATTTATTGCTCACAGTTCTGAAGGCTCTGAATCTCAAACACTCTAATTAATAGCCCAATACATATTTAAGATCAAGGCCCTTACACATTCGATGCCCAGGGAGGGCTTGCTTTCTGCTTCAAAGATGGCATCTTGTTGCTGTGCTGGATCATGTGGTGGAAAGAAGGCCCTCAAGGTCCTTTTACAAGGGCACTAATCCTATTGGTGAGGGCCAAGCTCTCATGACCTACACATCTCCCAAAGGCCCACCTCTTCTTACCACCACAAAGGGGTTTAACTGTTAGCTTGGGAGTGGAGATAAATCCAGACCATTAGCAGGAGGTACGGAGGCATCGGCACTTTCCAGATTCTGCTGGCTAACTCAGTTCCCATCCTCCTCTGCTCCCACAACTCACAGTACCACGCTGTTTCAGACCCTGTCTCTCTGGGGGTAAATTGTTAGCCTATGTTTCTGTTTCCTTGAGGTGGCCAATCTCAAAGCCTGAATGCCAAGTAGCAGCACGCACTGTAGCCTAGAAGTTCAGGTGTCTTATAATAGACCTAGAATGAAGGGGAAATGAAGGCCTCATACTCATGCCTTTTCCAAAGTGCAAAGGTGTGAAGTTGCCTAAGGGAACCCAGGAGTTCCTTGATGGTACATCCGGGCTCCTGCAGGCACTGGAACTTGCAATCCCTCCAGAGGACTCACATTCTCCAAAGTGGGATTCCTGTTGGTCTGCCAGGTGGTAGAGTGCCTAGACAAGTGTGGCAGTCAATTGCCCAGTGAATGTCAGCTACTGTCCCTATTTGCAGAGCACACACTGTGCTAGGTCTTGTACTCAGCACCCTATATGGACGTGGCGGATGTTTTGGGGCCATCACCATGTCCCCACGGGGGCTCACCATCCTGCACACTACAGTGGCTTCTTGCTGCATCTTGGGGGGCTTCCCTGGCTGAAGAGTGTGCTCAGTTTGCATACACAAAGGCCCAGGGTATCCAGCGATGGCAGGTAAAGCTGGTGTCTCCCCTCCTGGGATACCTTTGAGGTGTGCTGTCCCAGGGTCCCCATCAGGATGCCACTCCAGCTGCCCACAGTGGTGACCTCCTCATGAGCACATGTCGTATTTGCTTTCTTCTCTGTTTCACCACTGCTCTTCCAAACTTTCCGCACCCCCATCAAGTAAATTGTTTTTATTTCCATCCTCACCTCATGATTTATTTCTAAGACAACGGGGATCTTCCATTTAATCCTCCAGCAGTCCTCTGGATGGACAGAAATAGCTTCCTTATTTTACAGTTGAGCAGAAGGAAGCTGGGAGGTCAAAGCCTTGGGTACTGCCCCACCCACCGCTTCCTTGAGAATGGGCCTGGGAGGCTGCCCCCACCCTGCGTTCCTGCTTCCAGTCCCCACTGACCCTGAGTCTGTGTCTCCCGCAGGAAGGGCGCTGCCTGTACATCATCCTGCTCATGGCGGTGTACTGGTGCACAGAGGCCCTGCCCCTGTCTGTGACAGCGCTGCTGCCCATCGTCCTCTTCCCTTTCATGGGCATCCTGCCCTCCCACAAAGTCTGCCCCCAGTACTTCCTCGACACCAACTTCCTCTTCCTCAGTGGTCTGATCATGGCCAGTGCCATCGAGGAGTGGAATCTGCACCGTAGGATTGCCCTCAAGGTCCTGATGCTCGTTGGAGTCCAGCCAGCCAGGTGAGCAGGGTCACAGCCCGTTCTTGGGGGGAGGCAGAGGAACCACCCTTCTCAGCTTCCAGGTTCAACCATCAGGGCCAAGAAACTCGCCACTCCCACCATCATGGACTTGCTCATTCTCAGCTATGGAGGGAGCCCCAGGTGTGGGCCAGGTGCGGTGCTGGGCCACGGTGCAGAGCTGTCCTCATGGTACATAAGGACAACCAGAGAGGGGGTCAAGATGCTGACCCCAGCCCACGAGGCCCAGAAAGGTGATGCCACTGGGCTCAAGGTCAAAGCCTTGGGCACTCCTGTGTCTACTGCTTCCCTGAGAATAGTCCTGGGAGGCCCAGTGGGGTGGTCTTAGGGCAGTATAGGCTAAGGCTGCTTGGACTGTAGACAATGACTTTGGCCTGTGACATAGCAAAGTCACAGTACCTGCTTCACAGAGTCAGTGTGAGGGTGACGGACTGAGTGCAGGTAGCTCGCTCACCCTTGCACAGTAAGAGGCAGCCAGCCACAGTTATCATGCTAGTGTGCTATTAGCCCGTCCAGGTGGTGAGGGCCGGGGTGTCGGGAAGGTGCAGAGTGGGTGTGAAGATGGCCTTGGAGAGAGAGGGGAGCGGGACCCAATGCTGCAAGGCCTCAGGCTCTCCAGCCAGGATTCAAACCTTTATTCTCAAAGGATCAGGTATCTAGCATTCAAGCTTGGCTGTGCTGGGTGCTGGTGAGAAGTCTGGGGTGTGAACAGGGAACAGGGGGAGGTGGGAAGGAGGCTGAGACAGGAAAGGGCAAGAGGGCAGCATAATTGTGCCCCTGCTGTGATCCTGAAACCAGTGCCATCAAGGGTTTGAGGGCAAGGGAGAGAAAATGTCAGGTTTGGATTGGCTGTAGAATGATCTGACCTTGGGGACTTGTGGTCAGTTCACTTAAACACACCAAGCCACGCATTCCTTAGATCTGAAGTAGCCCAGATTATTGGTTCCCACTTTGCCATTAATTTGCTTTCTCTGGGCCTCAATTTTCCATCTAAAATGAACTGGTTGGATTCCTCAGGGATGGGAAACTGGGACCAGAGGACCTCCTGGGCCCAGGGTTCTGGGTTCCTGTCTAGCTCTCTCTGCCATGCAGGCTTATCCTGGGGATGATGGTGACCACCTCATTCTTGTCCATGTGGCTGAGCAACACTGCCTCCACCGCCATGATGCTGCCCATTGCCAGTGCCATTCTGAAGAGCCTCTTTGGCCAGAAGGAGCCTCGGAAGGACCTCAGCAGGGAGAGTGAAGAGAACAGAGGTGAGGCTGTGCAAACATCCTGGGGCCCACTCCACCAGAGTGAAGGGGTGGGATCAGAGATGCTGGGCAAGGATGAGGGAAGGAAATACATCTTGGGTACCTACTGTCAAGTATTTCAATAATAATAACAATAATAATAATAACTGGACTAGATTTTAAACTACAATACCTTGGTTTTCAAATTTTGTATTTATTGGGCAACAAATTAAACATTTTACATATGTCGATTTTTTTAACTCACAAAATAGCCCTTCGGAATAGGTACTATAATTAAATTTGTTTGACAGCACTTAAACAGATGCTCCACATCACTAATATCCAGAGAAATATCAAATGAAACAATGAGATTTAAATCAGGGAGATAGCAAAACTAAGAAATTAGTGAGCTTTCTAGTGCTGTTTCCAAAAGACCTGCCGTATTCATCTTAAAAGAGAAAGGGTTTACGGTGGCTTACAGTTTCAGAGGTTTCAGTGCATGGTCACTTGGCTTCGAGGTAGGAACATTGGAGCAGAAGGGCATGGAGGAAGAAGGCATCTCACCTCATGGCAGCCAAGAAGCGAGGGGTGGGGGGTGGGGGAGAGAACAGAAAAGCCAGAGAAAAGACTGGGACAGGATGCATTCCCTACCGGCCACCCTCGGTGACCTACTTCCTTTACTTCTTTCCTCCGGATGCCACCTCCTCAGAGCCCATTCAGCTATGAACTCATCCATTGAAGAGTTCGATGCCATCATGATTCGGTCAGCACTCTAGGCCCTGCTTGAGAACACTGCTGCAGCAGGAACAGGGCTCATGGGGACTCTTGTGCATTGCTAGAAAAATGTGGTCCAGGTCAGGCTTTCTGCAAGCATTTAATCCAGGGAAGTGTGCACATGCCCTGTGGAACCAGCAGTTCTGCTCCTGGATGAAAAAGCTTGAGGAATTCTCAAAAAATAATCCAAGAGGAAAGACACCTGGTAGCATCTTCTGTGGGTTGAGAATTGGTGGTCATGCGGCCACCATTCCTTGTCAAGGGTGATGGGAGCACATGTTGAGCACCACGCTGCCCTTAAGAGACGAGAATTAGCAAGCCAAACAGTTACATGAATGTATCTTATAAAGTGGTTATGGCTGGGGAGAAACCAGAATGAGATCTAGAACACAATACCAATAAATAACTTCGTGTTCTCTCACACAAATAGCAACACACTTTGAAAGAACACACACACACACACTCAGAAAGAAAAGCTACTCATTAAATACATCTGAGAGACTGCTGTGGGAAAAGTGGCACGGAAAATGGGGCTAGAAGGAATTGCAAATAAATACATTAATAACCCTGAAGGGGGTCTCGTATAACAAATAGTGATAATGTGCCATGACGAAAGTTTGAGTTCCTTAGCCCTCTGAAATTGTCTCTTAGCAAAAGAAAACACAAGGAGCCGAAAGTTTCAGTTCCTTGGCTCTCAGAAATTGTCTCTTAGCAAAACAAAACACAAGGAGCCGCTGTGTTTTTAGGTGACAGTATGAGGGCCCAGAGAGGGGAAGCAGCTAACTTTTCCAAGTCACACAGCAGGCAAAGAGCTAAGCCTGACTTCGAACCCAAGCTATGTGATTCCACAGCCCAGCTGTTACCCATGATGCCAGCAGTATCAGTGAGAATTCTTTTGTCAGTGAGAATGCCTGTTTTCAAGTAGTTTAAAAAATAGGGGTTTCCTTCAGGTATTAAGTCAGAGAAAGGCAATTCTAGGAATAATTCAGATTCACAACAGTATCAGGACATTTGTTAAAAACTGTTAGTCTTTCTGTCTTTCTCTTATGTCCACTTTAAAATGTTTTACTTTTTTTTTTTCTTCAAGGCAAGGTCTCATTATGTAGTTCAGGCTGGCCTTGAACTCACTATGCAGTCCAGACTGGCTTCAAACTTGCAGCAGACCTCCTGCCTCAGCCTCCTGAGTGCGGGGATTACAGCATGTGCCACCATGCCCAGCTGGAATGTTTTACGTTCGATTGATAATAATGTACTTTAAGGGGAAGCTTTCAACCCATGCATATTGAGCAGAAGCTTCTAGCTTATCCCCAGCATCAGTTCTTTTGCTCTTTTAGTAACAGAACCCCCTACGAGGGCAAGTGGCTGTACAGAGAAAAGGCAGAATTTCCCAGCTCCCTTGAAATTGGGTGACTACGCTTGGTCGATGGAACCTAAGTGGAAAAGATGTGTGTAACTTTCTACTTCTGCCCTTCCTGCTCTTCACTTCCTGGCATGGGGATCTGAATATAGCGCTGGGAATGAGAGAAGCCCCTGGGGGCCGGAAGACACAAGCTGCATCTTGAGACAGACGGCACATCAGTCCCAGTAGATTTGCGTCATTTGCTTTCAAGACGCATTATCCACAAAGTCATCCATTTTGTGTGCTAGTTATGCTCTTTTCAGCTATGAGGTATGATCACAAACTACAGTGAATATTTAAATTTTAAAATTTACCACCTTAGTGATACCTTACTACTGATTCCCTTCAAAATAATCCCCCTCACTTTGAATACATCCCAGGGTTCTTGCCACTTTCTAAAGGTTTTTTTTTTTTCTTTCTGTGACTGCTTTAATGGCTTGAATTGATTCAAACACTCACAGCAATTTCTGTCAAGTAAAAACATTACATTGTGTCCTCATCCATCATATTGACCAGATCTGGCACCACGCAACTTCTGTGTCTCCCCCCAGGTTAAAATGACCATGAAAGATAAATGTTTTGAATCAGTTCAGGACCATGAGGCAGCTGTAACAGCACCCACTAAAGACACTTATGAAAGGACGTCCAGAACTGCTTCAGAGGGTGGCAAGAGTGATGGGATAAGTATGTTTGAAGTGAGGGGGAATCTTGATGGGAATTAATGGCAATATGTCTCTTACTGAGTTACATTTTTAAAAATTTTAAACGTTCATTATATTGTTTGCACACACCTTGTACATGTTAAAATATCTAAGGATCCATTAAGGGTTCGGTGTTGCCCCTTGTCCTCTCCAAGTGGATGTCACTTGCTGACAGTGCATGAGTATCCAGCCCTGAAGGGTTCTGCTTATTTTATTTCTGCAACCTCCCTGAAAGTCAGAAATGATATAGGCGCTTAACAGCTGGGATCCAGAGAAGTGAAATGTTAGGTCCAGAATCTCATTTTTGGTGAGATAGCAGAGCCGGGGTCTCCACAAAGGCAAAGTCTTCCAGATAGAAAGAAACAATGCTGTACAGCAGGGGTTGGCAGACGCTCCCTGTAAATAACAGACAGTAAGTATTTTAGGCTTTGTGGGTCACTCTGTTGCAACTACTCAGCTTCACCTTTGAAAACAATGGCAAGGTCCCAGTGGGCATGGTTACATGGCAATGGAGCATTATTCATGGGTGCCAAAATAACATAACTTCCACAACCCTGAATATTATCCTTTTATTGCTCTTCTCAATCATTTACATATGAAAACCCATGGTTAGTTAAGGGGCCACACCAAACAGGTGACAGCCAGATTCAAGCTGCAAACTATGGCTCACCCACCCCTGTGCTACCTTGTCCCATTTATGGTTTTCAAACTGTTCGTCTGGTCTTGAATCTGCAATAGAACCACATTGTAGTCTCACTGGGTTGGTGACAAGCAGTTAGGACCTTGCTCCTCCCTGTCTCAACCCCAGCTGTCCTACATTTTCTGTTTCATATTCTGGGTTTCTAAGGAACGAGAGCAGATGTTTATCAAACACTTATTTTGTGCAAGGCTCTTGTAAGGGCCTTGTGTCTGAATGAGGGACGCTAACTTTGACCTCACTTTGAGTAATGGAAGTTGAGGAAGAAATAGAAAATGAACAAGCCTCTGCCATGTCCCCCAGGGGCAAAACAGTGGCTCTGAGGTTTTAAGTTTGATTTGGAGACGCAGCCCCTCCTCACTGTTACTCTGCCCCCGACAGGAGACTATGGCTGGCGGGGGTGGGAGTGGGGTGAGGTGGGGGTGCAGCTCAGTGACACAGTGCTTGCTTGGCATGCGCAGGAGGCCCTGGGTTCTGTCTCCAGTACCAAAATTTTAAAAACTCACATAAATGTTTGAACGCTAAGTTCCTCACTGTAAAGATGAAGCTTTTGAGTTCCAGGAAGGGGAAGAGACTTCCTCAAGGTTGCATGCAGCACTTGTTGTGTAGAAAACTTCAGTTTGCTCCCCTGCACTGCCGGGTGTGGGGAGGCAGGGAACCCCAGGTGGCTGGGTGACGCTGGCCCCAACAGGCTGCAGGATCAGAGAGCAGGGACGAGTTAATGATCAGCCCCTGAGGCCTAGGATGAGGCTAACTCCAATGCAAAGAGAAATGTTCTTTTCACCCAGTTTCTGTGCTTTGGCCAGGTGGCCTGAGGTGAGGACAGGTGAAAGAGTGGAAACTTGTGTGGGTGGACGAGGAGAGGGATGGGGAGTCTCCCAGGGGCTTTAAATTCATCAATAGCAGCAACCACAGCCAGGCTAGTCTGAGCTGCCAGTTTCTGAAGACACACCCCAGGCCAGACTCTGCTCAGTGTCTCTGACCCAACACTTGTCACTCTTTGTAGCTACACTGAGATGCAAGTGACCTCATTTTACGAATATTGAGACTGAGGCTCAGATAGGTAAAATGATCTGCTGAACCTCGTCTAAATCCAGAATTGGTGCTATGGGCACCAGGTTGTGGACCCTGGCACAGAGGGGAACAGAGGCTGGGCTGGGGGTGCTGCTGGACTAGACCCCAGAGGTGCTCAGCATGGCTAGCCCGGTGCCTCTCTCTAGTCCTTGTACTCAGTTCTGTGCTCTTCGAGGTCACCTGAGTGGTGGTGCCATTCGGGGTGCACGCTCTCACCACACCCCCTGCCAGCAGGGAGACGCCGTTCTCACCCTGCTAGGACAAAGGAGGAAATGATGCTCAGAGTGGTGATTTGCCCTGTGCCCCCCAACCAGTGAGGGGCCCACCTGGCTTTGGAATCTAAAATCTTTCCCCTCCTTTCCTTTGTTCAAAGACGGCCACCCGTGCGTGCCACCTTTGCCTGCTTAGGAATGTCTGGGATGCAACTATGCACACAGCTGGCTTTCAGTTCGGATTAAACACTGTCCTCCTTTGCTCTCCATTCCCCGTGCCTTTCCATCCCACCTCGACTCTTTTCTCATCTGTAAAATAAGAGTGGATTGCTGTGAGTGCCAAATCAATCAATAGATATTAACCTGCCTAACGTGGGGCTTTTGACCTTCCCTGTGCTGCTCTTTACCAATTCGACACAAGAACTCTCTCTCTCTCTCTCAAAGCTTGCTATGTGCCAAACTCAAGGCTATTTGTGTTATACTGGGAGAGTTGCACTAGATCAATCAGGTCCAGGACAGACCTACTAAATGCCAGACAGGTGCCTTGGAGATGGGGTAAGAGTCAGGGGAAGGAGATCAAAAGGCCTCGGTACAGCCTGGCTCTGCCACTAATCCACCAGGTTCTCTTGATTCCAACCTTGACCTGCCTCTCCATACCTCAGTTTCCCCAAGAAAATAATAAACCTAGCCTGACTCCCCGAGACTGCTCCAACGTGGTTGTGAGCTCGCACATGAAAGTGCCCAGGCCCTCACCTGATACAAACTCAAGAATCCATGTGATTTGAGTAAGCTCTTACATAAGCACCAAGCTCTGGACTGACCTGCAATTTCTGCACCCAGAGAAGTCTCTCTGGAGACTTTGCCCCACCAGCCTGCTTCTGCGTGGTGTCTCAGGCCACTGTGGTCACAGGAATCCCAGAGGCGAAGCCCTGGGTAAATGGTTAAGAGCACTTGCTTTGGTTGTCCTCATTTTTCCATTTCATCTCCATTGTCTATATCGCCATTAGAAAAAGAATACCTGGGATAAAATGCTTTCACGCTACTGATTTGTGTAAAGAAGCAGTGAAGCTCCCCCTCCCCATCTCCTGCCCTAAGCCAGTCACTGCCTACGGCGTGTACACCACCACCCTCCACTACCCTCAGGTAGCAGCTGCTGCAACTCAACTGCTGGCAGCAAGTGGCCAGGGCCCATGAATGAGGCTAACTGGGGAGTTCACACCTTTCAAGGGCCTCCATGTCCCCATCTGTAACTTCAGATGAGTTGCTCTCAACCCTGGCTGCACTCGCAGAAATTTTCAAAAATACCCAGGTCCCAGCCCCACTCCAGAGCCACCAACAGACCCTCTGGGGGGTGGGGTGGAGGGACCCAGGAGATTCTAAAGTGCAGGGAAGGCTGAGGAGTTTGGTGGAAGGTTTTCCCTGAGGTGCTGGTGAGCTCCCAGGTGGAAGGGCAGAGTGAGGTAGAGACGGGCGAGGCCTGGGGTCACTGGGCCAGAGTTCTTCCTGCTGGGCCATCCCCTGCAGAGCGACTTTGTCCCGCAGGCCTCAGTGTGCTATTAACAGCCCTTCCCTCCCTGCTTCACTGCCCTGGGCTCGAGTCTGGTGTACTGTGTGTAGACATATGTTCCCGGCGCCTGAAGCCTGAGGTTCTTGTCCACACAGCCCGGGCGAAGCAGACCTGACTTTCAGCCTTCAGACCTGGCTGGTGGTCAGCAAGGCTGGCATCAGACACAGCAAAAATGACATCATCATGTTCCCTCTTGGTACCAACAGGGAAACTGCAGCAAGGTTTGGAGAGGGACTTCCCTGAGCCACCGAGACAGGGAAATCGCTGAGGCTTGAGTCTAGACCCTTCCTCCCAGGCCATGTGGCTGAGCGTGTGGGCTGATTTCTAGGAGGAAAAATCCCATGTAAAAGAAAAGATCAAACTATATCATTCCTTGCTGGAGCTCCTTCAGAGTATCAATGTCCTTCAGTCAGAGATCCCCAGGGAACTTGGCTGTGTGAGTGGAATTCATTTTTCACTGCAGTGAGAGTTATACGCGATTCCCCAGACAATGTAGAGTGCCTCAGCAAGAAGGTATTAACGAGAACCTTTGAAAAGATTGGGGCTTCGGGGTTCACATGCAGGAGGATTGGTGGGAGCCAGGGTGTGGCTCTAGGTTGGGCACTGCCAGAAATCAGGGGCTGTTCTATGCCTGATCAGGAAGTAGTGGTCGTTCCCTGGGCAGCAGAAGGCGTGCCCGGCATTTTTGTGGATGGCACAGTGGACTTGTGCTTAGATGAGATGATGAAGTGGTCTGGTCTTGTGCCATGGTTTATGCCTGTGTCTGTGGCTGGTACGCTGTAGATTGCTGAGGTCCACTGGAGACCCGCGCGGTCTGTCGGGGAGCACCCTGGGGCAGGAGCTGCTGCCTTAGCTTCTCTCTCGAGTGTGACAGTGTTGATGGAATCTTTGCCAACATTCAGGTTTCATCAAGGTCTTTAGATCAGGGCTTGGCATACTAGGGCCCACCAAATCCAGCCCACTGTTGGGTTTTGTGCAGTTAGTAAGCTAAGAATAGTTTTTATATTTTTAAAGGATTGAAATAAATCAAGAGAAGGAAAATTAGTTTGTGATGTGGAGATTATATGAAATTCAAATCCCAGTGTTCAAACTGTTTACGTATCATCCGTCTGCAATGGCAGAGTTGAGGAGTTACCACGGTGACCCTGGGGCCCCCAAGGTCAGAAAAATTCACTACCTGGCCTTTGCTGGTCTCTGCTTTATTTATTATTGCTACTAATATATGGGGGAGGGGGGCGGGGAGGGCTTGTGCATGCCGGGCTCGCTCTACCACTGCGCTCCAGCCAGGTCCTGGTTCCTGCTTACAATGGGTCAAGTTTCATCCTCTCGGCGAAATCCTAGGAGAACTGTTACTTCCGTTTTTAGGAATTAAAGATTTGAAGTACAGAGAGATTAAAGGTTCTTACCTAAGCCAGCGTTTCTCAACTCGGAACCTTTGACGTTTTGGATGGCAGAATTTCTTACGGAGGCGAGCAGGACCTGAGTATCAGAGGATGTTTCATTCCTGGCCTCTCACCCATAGGTGCCAGGAGGGTACCCTTTTCCCCCAGTTGTGACAACCATAAATGTCTCCAGACATTGCCCAATGTCCCTTGGGGATGGAATTGGCCCTGGGTGGGAACCGCTGGCCCGAGGCTGATCTGAGCCCGGGGTCACATGTTTAGCTCTGGGATGGATTCTTTGATCCTTCACGGTGGTTCCAGCCACAGAAACTTTCAACTCATTCCATTTTTCTTATCTGAAAACACTGTGAAAGACTACTTCAAAGCCTGATCTACAAGCCAAGGGACACTTCAAAAATGAAGTCAAATCCAGTCCTAGCCTGTTCTTCTCAAACACTACCCTGCCTCCCACCTGACTCAGAGAAGTCAAAGTCCTTCCTTGGAGCCCCAACACCCTTGTGTGATCCATCCTGTTTCCTGACACCCCTGCCGCTTCCCCCTTCACCTCTTTTCCTCTCCTGTCTCTCAGGCCCCTCCCACCCCACATTTCCTGCTTCCCAGCACACTGGACATGCTCCTGCCTCAGGGCCCTTGCAACTGCTCTTCATCATCCCAGGTGCTTGCTCGCCTCACTCCCTGACCTCCTTCAGGCCTCTGTTAGATGGCAGAACTCTTGAAAATGGTTCCCTCCCCTGCTTTAACGCTCCCCGCGACCACCTGCACCTGACACAGTGTACTTTATTATACCTGTGTGTGGTCTGTCTTCTCTCCTGGAAGATAAGCGCCACACGCCTTGGATTTTTCTGTCTTGTCACTCAGTCCCAAGCACACAAGTTGCACCCCACAAAGGTAGTCTAATGGATTGGTTTGCTGGAGTCTGTGTGACCCCAAGTGGCACTGAGCTCTTGTCTCCAAAGAAGAGTGGAACCATATCCACAAATCGTTCACTCTTAACATCTCTGTGGTCACCAGCCTAGGCCGACCACCATCATCATAGATGGAAAGCAGCAGGAGCCTGCACTGGACTCCTGGCTTCCATTCTTCACCCCTCTGCAGTCCATTCTTCTCTACAGCCCTGGAGCTATTTGTGAAAGTGAGATCATCCCTCTTGGGTACTAAATCTTGCAGGGGACCCTCATAACTGATCTGGCCCCTGCTGATCTTTGCCCACCTCATTTTTGCCCCCCATCCTCCAAATCTCCCTGACTTTTTACTTCCTCACTTATTGGACTGCCTTGGTTCCTCAACTCTGCCTAGTTTTTTCATACCCCAGGGCCTTTGCACTTGCTGTTCCTATTTCTTGGACCCTCTCCCATGGGTCTTCAGACCATACGGCCAGCTGCTTTCTATCCTGAGGTCCCTGATGAGATGCTGTTAGCTCATAGTGACCTGACTAGTGGCAGTAGTTCGTCTGCTATCCCTGCTTCTCATTTTCCATCATATTCCTCAGTTTCATTTCTTCCATAGCATTCATTGCACCTTGAAATGGTTTTTATTCATTTATTGCTTCTTTCCCTTTCTAAAATACAGGGAGCGGGGGCCTTGTCCTATATTGTTCACTGAATATCCCAAGGCCATACTGTAGCCCATTGTAAGTGCTCAATCCATACTGTGCTTGGTGCATGGGTGAATGGACAGTGGAGACCACTCATCCATTGCTGACCCATTTTTAGTCAGCTGATCTTCCCCAAACATGCCCTGGGGAATAGCTGCTCAGGGGCTGCTCCCTGCCCACAGGTGTGGCGCCATCTCCGGAGGTGGATGGATGCTGGGACAAGAGAATGGAATGTTGCATGTTCTATCTCCTCCCCCGCACCCCCAAACCCTGCTGTCTTTTTCTTTTTTCTGTGCAGTGGACAGTACGGGGTGCTTGGCAATGAATGCAGTATTGACTGGCTGCACAGTAACTTGGGCTTTCCTGTTCCTTTTGCCACCTTGCGCTAAAGCCATGATGCTCTTTCCCCAGGTGCCGTGCGGGGGAACGGGCTACACACTGCGCCCACAGAGACTCAGTTTCTGGCCAGCACACACACAGAGGGGTAAGTTCCTGTGGGAGTGGACTGAGGGCGCCTGGCGTGGTTCAAGGAGATGATGGAGGAGAGTTGATCTGCAGCCAGCCACTCCCAGTCCCGAGTTTCTCTCCAAACGACCAGTGCTCAGGAGTCCACAATTTGCCCCTGTGGCCTTGATGTGGGCCTCTAGGGCCTCCTTTAACAAGTCCCCTGTAGAAAGGATGGGGGACACACTGAATCCCCGAGGTTCCACTGAGGCTGAGGGGCTTCGGAGCTCTTCTTGCAAAGGAGGGATGCAGGAGAGGAGGAGGGCACTCATCGCAGTTAAAGACAAAAATGTCCTGTGATCCAATGACACCCACTTATGTGACGTCTTCACATTGACATCTACTAGTCTGTCATGGCCTTTGCATTTTGATATGGGATTTGGAGTCCTGTGGGCCTGACTTGGAACTCTGGCCCCACTGACTGTGTGTTTCGAAGAAGTCACTTAACCTCTCTGAGCTTCGGTTAGTCTTCACTGACAGTTGAACATGATGCTGGGTCCCACCTTGAAGGGCTGCTTTGAGGGCAGATGAGACAACATAATAAAGCAGGTCACCTGGACCTTATGTGTACGTTGGCGACCTTGATTTCTCAAGCATCGTTTCCTCCAGTTAACAGTGATGAACAGCAGGCAGCAAGGTGATTTGCTACAGGCAGTGCTGGGCACCATTTGGGTCTGTTTCCTTCACTCAGCACGTGTCACTTGAGGGTCCGTGATGAGCCAGGCTCTGGTCCAGGTTCAGGGGCTACCACCAGGGACATATAAAACTCCCACTGCTTACGGAGCTTATGCTCTAGTGGCGAGGCAAAGGAACTTATAAAACCCCTACTATATCCCATGGTTTCTGAGTGCCGTGGTGGGGGAACAAAGCAGGAAGAGGGCTAGGGCAGTGGGTTGAAGGATGGGAAAAGCAGCTTTAAAATGAGGTTAGGGAAGGCCTCCCGGGAGGGCTGAGCCTGAGCGAACCCCTGCAGCAAGTGGGGGAGCTATGGAAAAGAGCATAAGTAACATTCCTGAGCACACAGAGAGCTCTCCAGGAAGCCATTGGTAGAGGGACAGAGCATCTGGGACCTCACAGGCCATTGACGTAGCCTTGACTTTGGATGAGATGGCAGCCAATGAGGAGGGACGTGACCTTATGTCTGGTGCACCCCATGGCCAGTGCTCCTTCCTGGAACCATGTTTGGAGACTTTAAATCTAACTTTGAAACATGGGTTCTGTGATGGACTAACCACTCACCACCATGTGAACGAGGAATATATTTTAAATATCTGCCCATGCAGAGCTTGTGCTTGGGCTAGTGAAAAAGAGACCCTACCCTCTGGAGGTCTCTGTTCATTAGCTGCAAACCCCTTCCCCTCTCTGGCCCTCAGTTTTCCCATCTGAGCAAAGTAGAGATTGTACTAGATGAACTCCAGGGCCCTTTCCACCCTCTCCTCCTCCTTCTGAGGTGCAGTCTGGTGGGGACCCCCAGTGCGAGGCCGCCACAGCTCCCGATCAGGGGTCTCAGCACTAAGAAGTCAGACCATGACCTTGGTTTCTGGCTGCCCCAGTCTTTGCCTTCCCTCAGGCTGGAAACCAGCTGCTCAGGCCATGGGTCAGGTTCCCGTTGACCTCCAGGGAGAAATCCCTTATGTAGCCAGCAGGTGTTTGAATTATCTTTATTCTTTAAAAATAATTTTTAAAAATTGTTTTGTTATGCAGAGTTAATTCTGGTTTTAACCTTAATTTCTTTTCTAGATTTATTGAGTATAACTGATAAAGTAGTATATTCATATACAATGTGATGTGATGTTTTGAGAGACAGATATATTGTGAAATGATTACTATAGTCAAGCTAATTAGCATAGCCATTGCTTTGCGTACTTACAGCATGCAAATTTTATCTGCTTAGAAACATTTTATGACAGCTCAAGTCAAAAACACTCTTAAAATTGTGCTCAGCGTTTCGCACCCAGAGACAGGTTGAAACTATTAAGTGAACACTATCCTAGGTAGTTTCTTGATATCTCTGTGCATTACTGCATTTCTGAAGACTTAAAGAAACCTGGCCATGCCATTGACGCTCTTTTATAACCTGCTGTGTGTCTGAATGGAGTGCAGTGAACATCTTTTCACCGCAGTAATTTCATGTCAACATCGTGATCTCTTAAAGATATGTTTAATAACTCCTCATTTCATTTTTCCTCAAAGCTAACTGCACAAGGAATACAACCCCCAAAATTCAAATAAGGAATTAAAGGAAAACATGCCCAACAAAATACCCAAACAAGGTGAAACATGAATATTTAAAAAATAATATCCTAAATAATAATGCTGATGCCTTCACTTACATCTCCATCTTATAGCTCCATTTAAGTAGCTGTATTGGTAATCTACCCAGAGAGCTATCTTTCTGTGTGTGCGGGAATATTGGGGATTTAACTCAGGGCCTTTGCACTGAGTTACACCCCAACCCCGCTTTTTGGGACAGATTCTCATTAAGTTCATAAATTGTCCAGTCTGGGGTCAAACTTGGAATCCACCTGCCTCAGCCTTCCAGTTTGCTGGGATTAGACATTCACCACCACCCCTGGCAGCCAATCCCTTTTTTGTAGACATTCATGTTGTTTTTGACTTTAAAAATTTATGTTTGATGTGATGGTGGCCTCCCTTGTGCCCACACATGAAGCACCTGTCGCGTGAATTCTCTGGGGTAAATTCCTGTGTAGAGAAGTGGGACTGGAGGATTCCTGCGCCTGTGCCAGCTTCACTTCTTGCAAGACCCCTGACCCCTAGCAGCGTGTGGCCTGTGTGTCTGGGAGGCCAGCAATTCTGACTGAGTTCTGAACGGCTTCTCTTTGGGTCACTGAAAGCAGAGGTCACCCTGAGGAGGTGGAGGTGCCGTTGGATCTGCTTGCTGACTCCAAGAAGGAGGAGGAGTATCACAGGAACATCTGGAAGGGCTTCCTCATCTCCATCCCCTACTCGGCCAGCATCGGGGGCACCGCCACCCTCACAGGCACCGCTCCCAACCTCATCCTGCTGGGCCAGCTCAAGAGGTGAGAGCCAGGGTCCCCACCTGCCTGCCCGAGGTTCCTCTCCGCTTCCCTGCCTCCCTCCCCATCCGGAGACTCTGTGCCGAGGACACCGAGCAAATCTCAGCTCACAGGGCCTTCCATTTGGCTGGGGGAGATTGGAAGTAAACAAAAAGGCAAATGAATTGATGCTGTATGTGTGCGACAATTAAGAAATAAAATAAAGCAAGGTGAGAAGGTAGAAGTGACAAGACTAGGGTCCTGTGGTAAGCTTCATCCCCTCTGCAGCGGTGGCATTTGAGCAGAGTCTGAGAAGTGAGGATATGAGCTTGTGGACACAGGCTGGAAGAGCAGTTCAGACAGGGAAAGGTGAATACAAAGGCTTTGAGGTGGGATTGTTCCCAAGGACTCTCAGGGAACAGCACGGAGACCGAGAAAGCCAGACATGGAGGTGCACCCTTTAGTCTCAGTTACTGAAGGCTGAGGCAGGAGGATCATTGGTGCCCACAAACTGGAGACCATCCTAGGCAACATAGTAATACCCCAGCTATTGGGGGGCTGGCATAGAAGGGTGAGGGAAAGGGAGAGGAGAAAAGTTTACCCAGCATCGTCTGCAGACTCCAGCCTTCCCTTCAGGGTAGGTGATGTGAGCAGGACCTTGTGCCAACCTGAAAAGAGATTAAGAAGCAAACACTGAGGCACCTAAGTGAAAATGCCAAGTATGTAGGATTCTGAATAAATTGCATGCAACTCATATGCCACAGTTAGTGGCACCCACCTGGGCCTTTTGGTATGGAACTAGGGCTTCAAGAAGAATGCCAGACCCAGGCATGGTGGTGCAGGCCTGTAATCTCAGCACCCTGGAAAGCTGAGGCAGGAAGGTCACAGATTCAATGCCAGGATGGGCAACTTAGTGACTTAGTGAGATCCTGTCTCAAAGTAAATTAAATTAAGTTAAATTAAATTAAATTAAATTAAATTAAAGGACTGAGGTTGTAACTCAATGCAAAGGCCCTAGGTTCAAAACCCAGTATCCTCTACACACAGAGTCCCAGGTAATCTGTGGCTTTGGTTCTCCAGCTGAGAACCAAATAGATGTGGTGTAAGGCCAGGGAAAATGGTGGTCCTAGGTTCTTCACCCTTACTCCCAAAGGCCATTTTGTTGGTTTACTCTGATTATAAAATATTATAGGCACATAATTAGAAAACAGAAAAGGTTAAGAGTTTGAAGTACCTTCAGTCCTACTGATAGCAGACCTCCTTTTAGTCTTTTCTATGTCCACATATTAAATATATGTGTATACTTATTTAACCATACTGTATATATAGTTTAATGGCAGGATTTTAAAATTATAATTTTGTAACAAACAAAATTTTATGGAAAGCATAAAATTTTAATAACTATAAATTAACCTGTTTTGGGTAAGTGTCATGCTTTGTATTTAGATTGTATTCATTTAGATTTAGATTGTATTCATTTTATTATTGTTTTGCTATGATGAATTATGTGACTGACCACACATCTATCAATATTTTACTTTTTAAAACAATATTTTTCTTTTTTTGTCTAATTACAGAGGCATACTTATTCCTTGTAGAAAATACAGATAAAGAAAAAAAGAAGAAAAGAAAGATCTCTGAGAATCCCACCATATAGTTTATAATGTTTTGTTTGTTCATTTGCTTGTGTCTTCACAGTTGGGCAATTCATTTATTGATTTAGAAATGTCCGTGCCTGTGTCCATATGCTTTTGTATACATCATTTTGTCAGCCACCGTTCTCTTCACTCCCTTAGGCACCCGTGTGGTCCCCAGGGCACAGATGGCACCCACGGTTGCAGGGGTCAGGTCCAGCGTCCCTGAAGAGGAGCAAAGGGCACCTCGGTCACACTGCTCCCTGACACCCAGGGGCCTGGTCCGCTCTCCGCCCGCCCCCGGCTGACCGTGGTCTGCCCTCACCGGCACTGTCCCACAGTTTCTTTCCACAGTGCGACGTGGTGAACTTCGGCTCCTGGTTCATCTTTGCCTTCCCCCTCATGCTGCTGTTCCTGCTGGTGGGCTGGCTCTGGATCTCCTTCCTCTATGGGGGGCTCAGCTTCAGGTACCTCTCCTCCAGTTCCCAGGGGAGGCTGGGGGTGGGGGACACAGCCTGAGCCTCCGAGCAGCCTGAATGATGGAGGTGGGTGGCCTCCCTCAAAAACCAAGGATGGCTGTCCCTGTCATGATGCTGGGCCCAGTGCTCCAGTCTTGACCCCCAGTGATGTGAGGCTTGTGGGAGGAAGGTGGGATAGCCTGCCTGCCTCACCCGAGCCCTCAGTTAACATCTCCCAACATTAATAATTATTGATAGCATCCTTCTCTAAGTAAGGTGAAGACATCTGACCAGCAGAGAGGGGAGTATAGGGCTTCCCATTTTATGGGGGCACACGTGACCTGCTCCAGGGATAATTTGGAGTGGCGTGAGGATGAGGTATGCAACAATACCAAATCATACAGTGGAAAAACTTTCCTTTACCAATTCATAAAACAGACTTGCTCATGTTGAGTAGAAGGTCTCCGCTGGGTGTTTGAGAAAACAACATCTCTGACATTTTCAAATCAGCCCCTTGAGCAAAAGGAAGAGCAAGCTTCGGACCCCTGATCCTTAAGCCAGTGATGGTGTCTAGCCAGAATGCAGCTATGGTGCTTTGCTTTCTTAGATTTGTTTTTGTGGTTATTTTCTACTAATGATAAGTGATCCTTACTTTCCAGTTATGAGTTTGATATAAAATCTTCTATTTTAAAACATGCATTTCATTAGAGCATTGAGTCTATGTGGAGGAAAATACAAAGGGTGATTGAAATATATGGTGCACATGGAAGCCACCCAGATCGTAGGGCTCAAACGGGCCAGAGTTCAAATCACATCTCCTTACCATCTTGAATGTTTTTAACCTTCCTGAGTTTCTAGCTTCTTTAATTTCTCTACTTGTAGATACAGAAAAGAAATTAGCTCTGGCTCAGGTAGGGGCTAAGTGAGTAGAGGGTGTGGGCTGCCCAGGAAGGGCCAGGGCCAGCATCCCTTTGTCTCAGCAACCCACGTTAATGGTGCCTGTAGATCTTGGCCTACAGGAGCCTACAGGGGAAAGGTACAGGCAGAGGGGCCCAGGGAGAGGGGTGCTTCTGAGTGGCCAATGGGAAATTTCTGACCAGTCCTGCAGTCCCACCTGCACTTAGCAAACACCTGTGGGTGATAGGTGGTGAGGTGCTGCCATGGGAAAGACAGAGAACGCACTGCCCTTGGGGAGCCTGCACCCTAGGCAGGGCACAGACTGTCCAGGAGCCATTAAATATGATAGGGACATCCAGACACAAACCATAACATTCTGCCGATGGCCTCCCAAAGACTCCTATATTTTCCTTTGTGCAAAAGGCATTTAGTCCATCTTTAAGAGTTGCTGAAGTTCTAACAGTTTCAGCATTGCAGAAAAGTCCAAGTTCTAAGTCTCCTGTAAGATGTAAGGCAAACTCTTAGCTGTGAGCCCCTTTACAAATGAAAAGAAAGTTAAATGTTTCCAACATTAAATGACACAAAATAGACATTTCCATTCCAAAAGTTACAGACAGGAGGATACAAAGGAATGGGACCAAAGCAAGTCCAAAATCCAGCAAGGCAAATATTAAGTCCTGTAGTTCCATGTACAGCATCCAGGGCAATCTGTGGTAAGTTGTGAGCTCCAAAGGGCTTGGGTGACTGCCTCTATGGCATTTCTGGTGGCTGTAGCTCCTAGGGCTTCTCTCTTGGGTTCCCTCCTTGCAGTTTTCCTCAGATAATCCATGTTCTTGGCTTCTCCAAACTTCTGAGGTCGCCACAGAACTTTTGGCTTCACCCTCACAGCTTCACATGTTGCCCTCTCAGAAGTACACTGCCTGGCCTCCCAGGTCTTCTTCTGAAATCTTGGTGGAAGCCTTCTTAACCCCACAACTCTGGCATTCTGCATGCTCCTAAAACCAGCACCACGTGGATGATGCCAAGGTTTGCTGCCTGCTGGAGCAGTGGCCAGGCTTCCCTTGCTCTTGGCTGTAGGTGTCAAGTGCCTGAATCACTGAGCACTCTGAATCTGACTCTATGGAAAAGATTCTCTGTGATGCCACCATCCTGGAACATGGTGCTCCAGGGTTTTCTTCTAAAGAAAGTCTTTCACTTTTGCAATTTTGAGGTTGCAAAGGGTGGAGTTCTGCTCCTTTCTGCGATGTCTATCGGCTGTCTTTTCTATTGTCCTGTTCGTTTTCAGCAATCAAGATCTCCTCTGCTCTGGCTTTGCAGTCCACAGCTTTGCTGGAGCTTCCATTCTGGCCAAACTCACAACATTTTAAATCATTCTGCTGGACTCTTTGCTCTAGATTCTCAACACAGATCTGGCTAAAGGACCCCAACAATAGCCATGCCACCACCTCACCTTTGACTGCCTTGAAATTTCTTCTGCAAGATTAGTTAGTCTGCCACCATAAATCTCAGTTTCAGGCAAAGTCTCTGGACAGGAGCAAAATTCAGAGAAACTTTTCGCCAAGCCATAATACACATTGTCTGCAGTCCAACAGCCAATGCAGTCCTTCCTCCCAAAAGAAACCTCCCAAACTTGGTCTTTACCTGCCAGATTTCTATCAGTCTTTTGGTCTTCTGCGCCTTGACCAGAATCTCCCATATGGAAGGCATTACAGCTCTGCTCTTTCAGGTAACATCTCCAAACCTTTCCAAACTCTTCCCACAAGCCATTCCTAAAGGCTCTTGAACCACATGGTCCTGTATAGTCACAGCAATGACCCCACCCCTGGTACCAATTCTCTCTTAGTTATTTTCCTCATTGCTGGAACAAGATACGTGACACCCAAAGTTAAAGAGGGAAAGGTTTATTCAGCTCATGGTTTGTGGAAGTTTCAGTTCATAATTGGCTGATTCCAATGCAGTGTGGCACATAGCAGAGGGGCAATAGTTCATGGTGGCCAAAGACAGCAAAAGCAACAAGAAAAAGTGGAAAAAGGGAGGATCAAGCCTCTTCCTCCCTTATACCACATGACAGCTTCCCACCCTGGAGTGGGTGTAGCTCTCACACCTCTCACCCCAGATTAGACAATGAACTAATAACAAACTCTAGATTCAGCTGCCAATGAAAAGTCTGCCCCCTTCCATGACCACATTAGGCTTTGGGGGGACATCCAGACACAAACTATAACAATATGGTACATTCTCCATCAGAATTGTACTAACTGGCTCTCCCATTTACAGTGTATGAGAGGGCCTATTTTTCTGCAGCAAAGAAGATTTTTGTCATTCTAAGGTGAAAATAATTTGCTTTTATTATGGGGAATTTTAGCAAATTTTCATGTTTGGAAATCATCAGTGTTTCCTCTCCTGTGCAATTTTAAACTGTGTGCTTATATCCTTCTTTCAAAATTGTTTTGAGTTTGTTGTCCAGGCTGGATCCAAATTTCTAATCCTCCCAAAGTGGTGGGAGTCAGGCAGTACCACCCCCAACAATCTTGTACCCTTTATATTGGAAGAGTTAGCACTTATTCCGTAATTTGAGTTGTAAATGTTTTCATTGATTTGCCCTTTGACTTTACTTATGGTGCTTTTTCTCCTACAGAATTCTTTTAAAAGTGTGATGCTTGAATCTAGCTTCAGCTGCATGCTTATCCAAACACCATTTATCAACATATAAACTTTTTAAATTTTTATGAAATACTATTTTTTTTATTGTTGGCTCCTTGTGCTGTTAGTGTTTTATCTAAGAAATTTTGCCTAATCCAAGGCTGTGAAAATTTGCTCCTGTGTTTTCTGCCAAGAGGTTTATGGCTTTAGCTCTTATATTTAGGTTGTTAATTCATTCTGAGTTAAATTTTGTACCTGGTATGAGGTAGAGGCCCAAATTCATTCTTTTGCACATGAAAATCTAGTTAATGTAGCCCCATATACTGGCAGACTATTCCTTCCCCACTGAATTGTCTTGGGATTCTAGTCCAAAATCAATTGTCCACAGAGGTATGGCCCATTCAGCAAGTGGTAAATACAGATCTATTGTTCCATTGATCTATGTGGCTGACACTATTTACCACTTTTCCACACCAGTCTGAGATACCAACTAAATTCCCATTTGTGATGTAGTCTATTCTTAGACTTTCTAGTTTGTTCCATTGATTTGCCTATTTATTTATCAGCCTGTTGGCCCACTAGAGGTTTTTAAGCCTGGAGGGCATATGATTGATCACTGTTTTTAAAGGTCAAGCAGGTGGCATCAGTTCTAGAAAGCGAAGACAGTGGTAGGAGACCAGGTGTTAGATGTGGCTGGCTGGGTGGGGGCGAGGTGGGAGAGAAGTTAGCCACATCTGCAGGGACACTCCTGCTTTCTGTTCTAGGGGCTGGAGAAAGAAGAAATCAGAAATCAGAGCAGATGCAGAAGACAAAGCTCGAGTTATGATTCAGGAAGAATTCCAGAACTTGGGGCCCATCAGGTATGTGAAATCTTGGGGTGGGGGGAAAGCTGAGTATTAGATGTTTAGGGGAGGTACCTCCTGGACTATCTCTCGTGAGCCCCAGGGGAGTTTCAGCACCCAAGCCTGGAGCCTGGAGATGGAGCATGGTAGTTGACTCACCCAACCAGCCTCTTGCCTGGTGCTGGCGTAGATACCTTGAGTGCTGTAAAACTCCTCAGAGTGTCCTTGGGGTGGGCTCAGGCACCCTTTCCCTCCTGTGCATGGGATATCTGACACCATCTCTCATGGCTCCTCGGATCTGGCTCAGTGCATGTTTCCCATGTGGTTAAAAATGACTAAGATTTAGGCCTCAGTTCAAGGTATGGCTCTACCACTACTTCCTGTGTGGCACATGGCAGGATACTAGCCCTTTCTGGGCCCCACTTTCCAATCTGTGAAATGCATGCATTTAGGTAGCTATTTCCTCTAGCCTTTAGGGGCTCTCTCTTTTGACCACTGTGTACCCCTCTGTCTGTGTGTGTACCCTCTGTGTCTCTCTTGGGATGCCTGTCTATCTCCTTCTGAGTAGGTTATCTGTCTTTCTCTGTGTGACTGTTTCTCTCTCTGCCTACTTTTGTTAGTCTCCTTTTCTCTCTATTTTTTTCCACCTCTATGTCTGTTTCTTATGTTGTTTCTTGTTTTTGGACTTCCCTAGGACCCTGGCAAATTCCCTTTGCCAATCAGAGAAAGAATTGGGAGAGGGGAGGGGAGGACCTGGGAGTGAGTGATTCTTTTCAACTTCTTCAGAGGTGGGGCCTGGGTCCAATCAGTGACGGCCTGAGCCCTCATTCTGCTCAGAGGTCAACTTGAACCCAGGGTCACCAGGAATCTGCCTCTCTGTGTCACAGTTTTGCCGAGCGGGCTGTTTTCATCCTGTTCTGCACGTTTGCCATCCTCCTCTTCTCCAGGGACCCGAAGTTCATCCCTGGCTGGGCCAGCCTCTTCAACCCTGGGTGAGACTCTGGGGACCCATGGTTTAAAGTCCTGCAGGGAGGGTTCTGGGTTGGGCCACACGCAGCTGAAGAGGCAATGAAGGTACGAGATTTGTGTCCAGGTTCATAACCTCATCCTGCGTAATTCTGTTGCTATAATGGCTCCTTCTCCCCCCCGCAAAAACATTTAGATTTGAATGATAAAACATTTAGTTTCTCAGGTGTCAGACCTTTGGCTTTGGAGTCAGACAAAACTGTTAGAACTCTTGCTCTGCCCTTTACAAGCTTTGTAACTCTGAACAAATTATTCCTTTTTCCTTCCCTGTCTCCTTCCCTTTCTCCCTCCCTCCCTTCTTTGCTCTCCCTTCTCTCCCTCCTTCCCTTTCTTTCTCCTTGTTTTGTTCTTTACTAAGGACCGATTATGTGCCGACCATCATGCTGGTTGCTGGGGATACAGATACAGCAAGTAGTTAGATAATGAATAACTGCATGTTGTGCCGAGTGCCATGAAAGACTATAATAAAATGACAGAGCAGGGGCCTTGACTTCGGACAGTTCTGGGAAAAGCCCGCACTCAGGAAGGGGGCGGTGAAAGCAGTGGATACACACTGGGAGCATCCACTGCAGCCCATGGTGGAAACAGACAACATGCTGAAAGGACCCAGAGAAGCCCACTGGGACCTGGTGGGAAGGAGAGATGTGGGCGAGGCATAGCTGGAAGGGTGGATCAGAGGGTCTTGTTGGGAATGTTAAGCATTTTGGTCTTTTTTGTTTTTTCTGAGAGCACTGAGCAGATAGTGGAGGATTTTAAGTTATTTAAGCCTCACCATGCCTCAGTTTCCTCATCTGTTACATGGTGTCGTGATAGTACCTTTCTTTGGATGACTCTGAGGATTCATAATACAGTTGACCTATGTATCTGCAGGTTCTACATCCATGGATTCAACTAACCATGGGTCAAAAATGTTTGGAGAAAGATTGCTTTTGTACTGAACATGTACAGACTTCTTTCCTTGTCATTATTCTCTAAATACTAGTTAACCATTCATGTAGTATTTATATCGTATCGGTGTTACAAGTCATGTAGGGATGGTTTCAAGTATACAAGAGGATGTACATAGGTTTTTTGCAAACAGTGTGCTATTTTATAAGCAAGTCTTGAGCATTCACTAATTTTAGTGTGGGGTGTGGGGTCCTGGAGCTGCCCCTGGTGGATCCCAACTTGACTGTACATGTCAAGTGATTAGAATGACAAGTAGAAAGAACTTGATAATCATTAGCTATGTTCATCAGGAAATGGCTAACACAGGCAAGAATACAGGTGGGTAAGAAACACACCACCATCCAGGCAGCCCCAACCTCTAGGGCAGGGGTCAGGAAACGGTACCTCATGGACCAAATCTGACCAGAGCTTGCTTCTGAATAATTTTTACATTTTAAAGGATTGGGAAAATTACAGGACAAATTATATTTTGTAACCCATGAAGGTTATACAAGATTTAAGTTGCAATGCCTACAATAAAGTTTTATTGGAGCACACCACAGCTATCAATATGTATTCCTTACACCTGCCTCCATGCTGCGAAGTCAGTGCTAAGTTATAACAGAGACTGTGTGGTTGCAAAGCCAAAAATACTAACTGTGTGGCTCTTTATAAAAGACATATTCTGACACCTGGTTTGGGGAATGGCTCAGTGACGAAAGTAGCAACAGAGTTAGGATGTTGTGTTAGTTAGTTTTTCATTACTGGAACCAAACACCAGGCATATACAGCCTAAAGGAGGAAAGGTTTATTTTGGCTCACGGTTACAGAGGTTTCAGTCCACAGTCATCTGGTTCCAAAGAAGAAACATCACAGCAGAAGGTCATGGTGGTGGAAAGCTTCTCACCTCGTAGCAACCTAGATGCAGAGAGTGAGGAAGAGCCAGAGAGAGGGGAAAGGAATGGGGACAAGAAATACCTCTCTAGATGACACCCCAGCGACATACTTCCTTCAGTCAAGCCCCATATCCTAACAGCACATTTAACTAAGAACTTGTATTGATCAGTTCTCACTAGAGAAGCAGATTCAATACCTGCAAAATTGGCTTACTATGGCCACCTGCAGAGTCAGGTGTGAAAGAGTGCAAAAGGGCTGTCTGCACACTGGAAAGCCAAAGGATCCAGTCAAAAGTCAAAGGCTGGAGCTCACTGTAGAGTCTTATGCAAGTTCGTATCAGGAGGCTGAAGAGTCTGCTCTGAAAGGCTGAAGAATGCACTGGAAAGCTGAAGAATGCACTGGAAGGCTGAAGAATGCACTGGAAGACTGGAGGCTGCACTGGAAGCCAGGAAACAGACATCCAAGGTGAAGGTGAAGATTGGAGTTCTTCCCAAGAAACAGAAATGAGCTTTCTTTCTTTCCCCTTTTTATTCCATTCAGGCTACAAGCCTTTTGGCTGTTGCCACTCACAGCCAGGGTGATTCTTCTATCTTCAGTAAAACCATTTGGTCACACCCAGAACTATACTAAGCCAATCAGTTGAGCATTTCTTACTCAAGCTGACACAACTGTCAACTATCACAATCCACCCCTTGTCAACTTGACAACCAGACACATTTTGTTAAACCATACTCAACCTCCAGATGCAAAGACAAGTTTGTAATTGTGCCTAACATTGTACAACTATCCTGCAAACAAATGGAAATGCAGCAATTCCCTCCCCAGAATAGAAGGCAAATTATTCTTGGGATGATACTTGCTCCTAGCATTTTATAACTTAAACATTATAACACAGGTGTAATAAAGCTTCAGAACCAATATTAAGTCTATCATCATCATGTTACAAAGGAAGCGTATCAACAGAATATTAACCACAACAATTACAATCCCCGTTTCTGTAACTAATCAAAGGGTTGTAGCTGGCATTTTTTACTACCATCTTCTACTACCTATTCTCTAGTCCCTTGGCCTTCAGCAAGCCTAGAAGTAGGCCTTGGTTCTTTCCCTGGTGAGATGACTCATACCTTCATTCTTGAAGATTCTGGGCCATTTGTCATCCTGCTTGGACTGAAATGTTGTAGTTTACCAGTGATGTTAATAACAAGATCTAGTAATACTAGGAGGTGCCCTAAGGGATCTCCTATACTCCAAGTATGTTTTTCCTTCCTCTGTTGTAGAGTTGATAGTCTAGGTTAGTCACCCCTGCCAATACTGTAACTTCCTTTTTAGCTTGTTTACTCACAGGCACAAGGAGCCCAAAATGACCAGGGAGAAGTCTTAGCTTCCAGTTTAATGGAATAATTGTTGTGCTTCCTGATACAGACTTCCCCACTCTGGAACTAACTAATCCAGCAGAGTATAAAGTCATGGGAACAAGAAGGAAAGATGTTGCTAGTGGATTACTAGGGGTAATGGTGAGTGGTACCATTCCCACTTTTACCCCTTGATTCCAGGGCCCATGAATCCTGGCTATGGGAGACACAGTACCATATAGTGGGTGCTGATCCAGATTTGGCAGCCTTTTGAAGAATCTTGCTCCAGACCTGCAACCTATTGCCATCTAAACTGACACTGTAACTGCATCTTCAAAAGGCCATCCCACCTTTCTATCATTCAGCTGCTTCTGGATGGTGAGGGTCATGGTAAGACCAGTGAATTCCTTGAGCATGAGCTCACTGATTCACTTATTTGGCTGTAAAGTGTGTTCCTTGGTCAGAGGCAATGCTGTGTGGAATTCCATGATGGCAGACAAGGCATTCTGTAAGTCCATGAGTGGTAGTTTTGGCAGAAACATTACATGTAGGGAAGACAAATAATTGTCTGTGCCAGTTAGGACAGTGCACTGTCCTTTACATGATGAAAAAGATCTAATATAATCAACCCTCCACCATGGTGCAGGCTGATTACCCTGGGGAATGCTGCCATGTCCATACTCAGCATTGGTCTCTGCTCTAGCATAGTGGGCATTCAGCAGTGGCTGTAGCCAAGTAAGTCTTGGTGAATGAAAGTTCATTTTGCTTAGCCTATGTGTAAGCTCCGTTCCTGCCACCATGACTGCTTTGTTCATGGGCCCTTTGGGCAATGACAGGGATGACTGCAGAAAGAGGTTGACTGCTATGCACAGAACGGTCATCCTATCCATTTGATTGTTAAAGTCCTCTTCTGCTGAGGTCACTTTTTTTGTGAGTGTTTACATGAAATACAAATACCCTTAAATTCTTTGCCTATATGGAGAGATCTATCTATAGATCTCTCTCCAAATATCTTTATCCCCAATTTTATAGTCATGTTCTTTCCAAGTCCCTGACCATCTGGCCAGATCATTGGCTACAGCTCATAAATCAGTATACAGTTACATATCTGGCCATTTTTTCTTCCAGGCAAAATGTACTAGTATGTATACTGCCCAAAGTTCTGTCCACTGTGAAGATTTCCCTTCACTGCTGTCCTTCAGGGATGTCCTAGGAAGGGGTTGAAATGCTGCAGCTGCCCACTTGCAGGTGATGCCTCCATAATATGCAGAGCCATCTATAAACCAGGCCCTAGCCTTCTCTTCCTCTCACAGCTTATCCTATGGTACACTCCATTAGGCCATAGGTGCATACTGGGAGACAAAAGACAAGTATAGCAGGAGTAGAAACCATGGGCATTTGGGCAACTTCTTCTATTTAATGAAGTGGTACATATGTGAAGTTGCTGTGCACATCCAACTTTATGACTTGGTGGATCAGATAATACCCAGCTCATGATGGGCAATTCAGGTCACATGATAACCTGGGGCCCCAGCGTCAAGCCTTCAGTTTCCACTAAGGCCAAGTAGCAAGACAGGAGCTGCTAGTTGTCTGGAGATGATGTCAGAGCCTTGCTCCAAAATCCCAAAGGCCTCTGCTGTGATTCTCCTGTGGGGCACTGCTAGAGACTCCAAACAGCATCACTACTTGTCACTGACACTTCAGATGCTATTGGATCTGCTAGATCATATGGCCACAGTGGCAAAGCAGCCTGCATAGCAGGCTGGACCTGTTTCAAAGCCTTCTTTTGTTCTAGGCCCCACTCAAAACTAGCAACTTTCCAAGTCACTTGGTAAATGGGCCAAAATAAAACATCTAAGTGAGGAATGTGCCTTAAAAATCCAAAGAGGCCCACTAGGCATTGTGCTTCTTTTGGTTGTAAGGGGGAGCCAGCTGTAACAATTTATCTTTCACCTTAGAAGGATATCTCTGCATGCCCCTGCACCACTGGACTTCTAGAAATTTCACTGAGGTAGAGGGACCTTGAATTTTTGTTGGATTTATTTCCCATCCTCTGCTTGCAAATATAGCAAGTCCAAAGGGATTGCTGTTTCCTGCTCACTTGGTCCAATCAGCATAATATCATCAACATAATGCAGCTTATGGGAGAGATACCATATGAGAACCCCTGCAAACTAAGTTGTGACATAGGGCTAGAGAGTTACTATAACACTGAGGTAGGACAGTGAAGGTGTATTGCTGACTTTGCCAGCTGAAAGCAAATTATTTCTGATGGGCCTTATGGATAGGTATGGCGAAGAAGGCATTTGACAAATCAATATCTGCATACCAAGTACCAGGTAACATGTTAATTTGTTCAAGCAAGGAAACTACATCTGGAACAGCAGCTGTAATTGAAGGCACCACTTGGTTAAGTTTATAGTAATCTGCCATCATTGTCCAAGACCCATCAATCTTCTGCACAGGCCAAGTAGGGGATTTAAATGGGGGTCTGGTGGGAAGCACCATCCTTCCATCCTTCAAGACCTCGATAGTGGCACTAATCTCTGCCATTCCTTCAGGAATGTGATATTGTTTTTCATTTATAATTTCTCCTGGCAAAGACAACTCTAATGACTTTCATTTGGCCTTCTCAATAATAGTAACCCTCACAGTACATATCAGGGACCAAGGTGAGCACTCTGTTGAGTATTAAGTATATTTATTCCAAGTATGCATTCTGGAACTAGGGAAATAACTACAGGATGGACTTAGGAACCTACTGAACCCACTGTGAGTCAGACCTCTGTCACCCAAAAGCTCCACTGACCATCTGATCTTCATAGGTCCCCACTCTTACTGGAGGGTCACAGCAAAGTTTTGGATATCCTGGAATCAGCATTAATTCAGAACCAGTGGCCAGTAGTCTGATCATTTCTCTCCCCTCAGTGCACAATTACTCTGATAAAAGACCTTAGGTTCCTTTAGGAAAAGATGGGAGAAAGATTGACCATATAAATTTTTGGTGATAAACTAAGGTCCTTTTTAAGGGCACCCGGTTACCCCTTCATTCAAGGGTGAAAACTGGCTCAAATCTGGGAACTGGTTAGGAGACTGTGATTCTGTGCTACCACAATGTGAGGTAGGTCTCTGTTCATTTGCCTTAAAATTTTTCAATTATACAAATGCAGTAAAAACTTAGTAGACTTCCTATCTATTTTCGTTTTGGGAGCACTGTTGTTATACAGATAACACCATGGGTCTACACATGTCAGATCATTCCGATCATTGCTTTGCTTTTGCTGTCCATTACAGTAAGTACGTGCACCTTCTCTTTGGTGGTTGGCTGCTGCTACTTGACTCCTGCCACTCGGGGATCCAATTAAACCCATTGCCCTTAAGTTTCCCAATCAAGTGAGCACAGTCCCCACTGTAAGGCCTGGCATACAGAGAAGAGCAAGGACAAGGCTCTTTGGGGATGCCAGCAATTCCCACGAATCTGTTTCTCAATTGTTAGTGAAGGGTACATTTTTCTGGATCATTCCAGCATGGAAGATCAGGCTTAATATGACAAATCCACTCCAGCATTCCCATTTCCCTGAGACATTGAATTCCCTCATTATAGTAAACAGAGGAATATCAGGCATTTCTAGCTCATTCACAGTGGGCCATCTTTTGATTCTTACTTCTCCAATCAGCAAAATAAACTATTAACACTTTTTTTTTATTACTCCATGAGTTGCAATGTTAAACTGAGAATCTCTATTTACCAGGCCCATATCGACAAACTCAGCCTGATCCAGGTGGATGTCTTGCCACAATTATCCCACGTCCTTAAAATCCACTCCCACACCTGCCTCTGCTTATAAGAGTTAAAAAAAACTCAAGAAGTTCTTTGGGAGTATAGTGGGCCTTGTCACGCGTCCCACTACGTGTCTCATCTTTAGGAACCTTCTGTGAATTGAGCCTGGTTTTAGGCCTAGAGGCAAAAGTGGGTGGTTTTGCTGGGTCCTGAGGAATGCCAGCCTTGTCATGCCTGGTCAACACAGGATTAATTTCCTCAGGTATAAGACAAGAGGCCAATATCACAGGGTGAGGGTGGGGTGCTTCTGCCACAGTGGGTGGGGAAGTCTCTTCCTCTGGCAGAATAATCTTATTAGAGTCTAGATGCTCAATGTCCTCAACCTCATCAGGACCCTCCCAAACATCTTCGCCACAGTTTATGGAATCCCATTCTTTTCTAATCAGTGCCCTCACCTTTACTTCAGACACCCTACAAAGCTCAGCATTAAACTTATGCTGTATTTCAGCTAATCAAATTATGAGGACTTGTGTTTGGGTTTCAGCAATCTCAACCCAGGGGCTAAAGGAGAGAAGATTCTCTTTCAGGACATACTTAGCAATTTTTAGATTCTTTACATGTGTCTGGAGCTGGGAATTTGACTGTTTAAGCTCCTTCTTTTCCTTCATTAATTTGTCCTCATGTTAGAAGAGTTGATTTTTTATGCATGTTTTGAGCTCATATTTTCCTTTAATAGTTTGTCCAGTGATGCTCAGAGCAACCAGCCAGAAACATTATATTTTCCACTCTGCCAGAAATATTCAAAAGTATCATATATGGAGTCACTAAATTCCTTGCTTCTCACAAATGGTGAATTAGGATAATCAAATGGATCTACGTTGCATATTACTTTAAACAGTTCATGCCATAGGCTATCAATACTCCATGCATTATTGAAGGAGGGATCATGTCATCTTTAGGTCTCATCAGATTAGAAAGCCAACTCCAGGAACCACTAAGGCTATTAAAGAATTTCATCATTACAGTTCTGTGTCTCTAAAGCCACTCCTGGTACCAAAGTGTGTATCAGTGCTCACTAGAGAAGCAGATTTAATATAAGACACACACGCACACGCACACTCATGCACAGTCATGCGTGGAAGAATGCAGAAGGGCTGTTTGCATGCTGGAGATCCAAAGGGTCCAGTCAAAAGCTGAAGACCCAGAGCCCACTGTAGAGCCCCTTGCAAACCTGTATCAGGAGGCCAAAGGGTCTGCACCGGAAGGCTGAAGACTGTGCTTGAAGGCTGGATTCTGCACTGGAAGTTAGGAGATGGATGTTTGAGGTGAAGGTAAAGACTGGGGCTCCTCCAAAGAACAGAACTGAGCCTTCTTTCTTTCTCTCTTTTCATTCTGTTCAGTATACAAGCCTTTTGGCCGGTACCACTCACACTCAGGGTGGGTCTTCCATCTTCAGTAAATCCATTCAACCACACCTAACACCATGCTAAGCCAACCAGTTGGGTGTTTCTTATTCAAGGTGACTCAACAGTTAGCTATCACAGAAATCATCAAAGGATTAATCACTAGTTGGTTAGTACCCTCAGTACATGAGTTTTGGGGAGCACTTCACACTTAAGCCATAACGTATATTTCTAAGTTAGATGAGGTGGAACTTGCACTGGGTTGGCTTTGGGGCATGAGGGAAAAGAGTACCTGCATGAATGGTGGTGAGCTGAGAACATCCTTTAGGGGCTGGGCAGATTTTCAGCAATTCTATTTTGGACTTGGTTCAGTCTTCTCAAGCCCACTCTGCCTTTCACATGCCTCAGTAGGCAGTTGGGTGTAAAAGACTGGAACTTGGAGGAGGCGTTTAGATTTCAGATAGAAATGTGGGAGTCATTGTGTAAATCTGGGACACAGAGCCATCAGAATCAATGGGGCTTTGCTGGGAAGAGTATAGGAAGAGTAGAGGAATCCCAATGCTTAGCTGAGTGGAAGACAAGATCCCCTTAGAGAAGCAGTCAGTGCTGGAGGAGGACCCCAAGCTGTGGCCTCACCCAGGCCATGAGAGTAGGTGTGGAAGGGAGCAGCGATTGGGCACTGTGACGCTTCCTGGTATGAACCAGAACATGCACAGATGGGTCCTGTGGCCATGGATTTGGTAGGCTCTGATGATTTTGGCTAACACCATCCAAGAGACATAAAACGTGAGTTATGTGTGTATTTTAAATTTTTTAATAGCCACATGAAAGTTGAAAAATAGGTAAAAATTAAAATAGTATGTTTTATATATAAATTGTAAAAGTTATAAATATTGTCACACACCAAATAATACTTCAGTCAATGAGAGATTCAATGTACAACAGTGGCCCAGTAACATTGTATGTCTCAGTGAGGTGTGGTCGGCTTAATTTGATTCAGTAACTTTCACGATATTCATGCAAGGAAGAAATCACCTAACAACATTTCTTCTTACTGTTGAACAGTGTGTGATTGTATGCAATATTTTACATTCTTTCCTTGTTATTTCATCTTCAAGATCTGGTGTGTGTTTTACACTTAATACACTTCGCAGTTTGCTCTTGCAAGGTTTATATGCCCTCTCATGGCCAGTGACAACCGGTTATGTTGGACTATGCGGCTCTAGGGACATCACCATCTGATCTCAGACTTCTCCCCGATGAAGTGGGTGATAAAAGTTCTAACTGGCTGAAGGTTGTGATAAGGAAAAAACAATTACACTTCAAAAAAGTGGCTCTTATTGCTATTACTATTATTTTATTCTTCCAGAATGTAGGTTCTTCATTTTTTTTTTCAGATAAGAAAAATGGCTATGATAAGCATTCCGACATTAAAAAAGAAGTGACAGTCACCTAGGATCTCAGTCTCCATTTCTGTCTTTAAAAATGCCTGTTTTGGAACTCTGCTACATTTTGATTACATTGTAGGTACAATTTCAAGAGTTTTGACAAGTGTACACAGTCCTGTATACATTATATGACATGTTAATTTCACTTCAATAAAACATGACAGCTAAAAAACCCCCACTGAAACAAAATGTTTTAACAGAAATGTGATCACAGTTAAACATGTTACTTATGATCATCTTGTTTTAATTACAAAAGTTATGCATAATCAGCTGTGTATTGTGATACATGCCTGTAATTCCAGCACTCTGGGAGGCTGAGGCAGGAAGACTGCAATTTTGAGCCCAGTTTGGGCAACTTAGCAAGACCCTGTCTCAAAATACAAAATGCAAACTAAAAGGCTGAGGATGTAGCTCAATGTCCTAGGTTGAATCCCAAGTACCACAAAAAAAAAGTTCTTCATACTCATAAAAAATTCAAACAATATGGAACTGAAAAACTAAATACTGGTTGCCCTTTATCTTCTCTGTGTCCTGTTCCCCAGATCAACCATGATGAACAGTTTGGTATGTAACATTTCATTCATATATATATATATGCATATATATTCAGATACATATGCATATATATGCATATATACATGTGTAAATGTGATAAAAGATTGGAAAATAAAATATGACCATGGGCAACTTGTATTTCTCATTCACTGCTTTTTTTTTTTTTTTTTTTTTTTGGTACTGAGGATTGAACTCACGACCTTGCGTTTGCCAGGCAGATGCTTATGCCACTGAGCTAAATTCCCAGCCCATGCATTCTTTTTAAATACCTCATTATGGTCTATAGAACAGGAGCACTTTATTTAACAAATTTTTTTATTAGATTGTACCCAATACTACAAATAAAACCTTGGTTTTCTAAAAATTTACAAGGTATCTTAATTGTATTTCTGTCATTACATAAAGATTGGCATTATCCTTGTATCTTTTTAAAACAGGTGCAGGATATTTTGTAATTTGAATGAAACATAGTTTATTTAAACATATCCTTATCAAAAAAAAAAAAACCCTTCCGTTTTGTTCTCCTCTTATTGGTAATGAACATGCTTTGTCTTAGTCGTTTTCCCATCACTGGAATAAAATACCCACAGTTTAAAGGAGGAGAGCTTTATTTGGGCTCCCAGTTTTTAGAGGATTTCATCCATAGTTGTCTGACTCCGAGGCGGGAGAGGCGCGGGGGAGGGTCTGGGGAGGAAAGCTGCTCACACGGTGGCTCCCAGGAAGCAGAGAGCAAAGGGAGGAGCCTGGGAGGGAGACAGCGCCTTCGGGCCACGCCCCAGTGACCCACCTCTTCCCCTCAGACCCACCAACTAACAGCACAGTCAGCTCTGAACTCTCCTGTGGCTTAATCCACTGGTCCAGTCACTTCTAAAAGCCCACCTCTGACTATTTGACCCTTGGGGGCACAGTCTAGATCTAAACCATAACATCCCTCTACATAATCCATGTCAAAAGTGTCCTTAGATCAAGGAGTATTCATGTGTAAAATTTCAAAATAAGTTACCAGCTGCCCATAGAAGGTGAAAGCCCTTTCTTCTCCCACTGCAGGTACGCGTCTCCCCAGTACTCTCAGCAGTCTCGCCTTCCCCTCCTTAAGTCCGGACAGTCCGTTGGCAGATCGGTGGCTTCCCATTTATGTTTTTACATATAGTTCTCTGATTATGGTGATATCAGACCTCTTTTTCAACTTCTTAGCTATTTGAATGCTCCCCTTTCCAAATGTGCAAACCAAAACAGGATTTGTTAACAAATAGCTTTGAGTTTCATTAAGCTTGGAACCAGAAAACTCTGGGTTCAAGGCCCATCTCCTCCACAAACCATGGTTTGGCTTTGAACAAGTTGTTTCTGCTCTCTGGCCCTTCGAATCTCCACCTGACAGGGAAGATGCCTGCTCTGAGGGCCTCAGGTCTACCGGTCTCCTCCAAAAGACATATTATAGATGCTGGAAAAGTGGCAGTTAGGTTAGGAGGAGCTTTGAGGTTGGGTGGGTCTCGGCTCCACTGGTGTAACAGGCTACATCTGTGTGGTAAGCTCCCCACACCAGGAGGAACCCAAGCATTAGCTGAACAAAAACATACAGGGCTCCTACGGGAGTCCAGGTTAGGGTGAGACACTGATATTCTGTGGCTTTCAAGATTTTTCTCCCTTTGGCCAGGTCCCTCCTCCTAGGGTCTTTGAATTGGGAAGATAAGCATTTGTTTGGCTCAAGCAGGTCTAAATGCCCCAGGGAGCTGTGAATAAGGGCTTTGCGCCTGCGGGTAGATGTGTCCTTGTTGGGCCCTGAGCAGGACAGCATCTAGCCTCCCAGGTTATTGTAGTCTCTGTCCCTGGGGCCCAATTCCCTCCACTAATCCTCTTGTGCAATCTGCCAAACCACAGCCTGCTGAGAAGCCCAGGGTCACATGATTTGGGGCCTTCTCATTGTAGGTTTATTTCTGATGCTGTCACAGGCATGGCCATTGTCATCATCTTGTTCTTCTTCCCATCCCAAAGGCCTTCTCTCAAGTGGTGGCTTGACTTCAAAGG
Organism: Dasyprocta punctata; assembly: GCA_004363535.1. Lineage (NCBI taxonomy): Eukaryota > Metazoa > Chordata > Mammalia > Rodentia > Dasyproctidae > Dasyprocta > Dasyprocta punctata. Next base: position 44,942 of record RJWM01005259.1, on the reverse strand, counting down.
TAAGAGGTTCAAGGCTGGGGCCTGGCTGGGCTGAGTGTGGACTGTGGCATGGTATGTGGGTGTCAATGACCTGGAGCAGCCCCTCTGTCCCAGCACATGGTCCCGCATGTCCCCTTGCGCTGTCTGAGTGGCTAGCTTGTCTGGGGACCTAGGGCTGCCCAAGGTGACAGGCAGTAGCAGCTAACCCTGAGCCGGATGCAGAAATGTCAGCTTTCACACAACCCTTGAGCCAAGGATGATTTTCACATTTTCAAATGGTCAAAAAGTATTTCCTGCCATATGAACATTACACGACCTTTAAACATCAGTGTCCACAGACAGTTCTGCATTTCCTCCAGAAAATGTGTGGGACCTTATTTTCTTTGCTTATGTCAGTACTGCCATGGTAGCTTCGGCATTGCCACAAAGCCACACATGTTTACTTTCTGTCCCTTTATAGAAGACTACACCGGATCCCCTCACTGAAGGCAGGAACCTCAGCTCAGTGGCCTAAGGGCCAGGCAGGCAAACCAGGCTGGGTTTCACCTGGGTAGGAGGTGTGGAGTCAGAGGCAGACTCCCTAACAGCAGTCAAATCCTGTCCTTAAAGCCTCACTGAACACCTCAACCCACCTTCCTCAGCCTGGCCCTCAGACTGCCCGTCCACCACCCCACCATGTTTCCAGCAGAGGCAGCCCCAGCACCTGCCACGGGGACGAGGCTGGGGCAGGCCTAGCGTGCTCCTGGGGCAGCAGGAGGCAGGGCCTGTTACCTAACTGTGTCCAATGGTTGAAAGAAATAGAAGCCGATGCGGGCTGGGCCCAGCCGGTGTGCAGACCCCACAGGAGATCAGGAGTTCCAGGGCTCCTTGAGTGGCTGTGCGGGGCTGGTCCCCTAGAGGCGGAGGGCAGCAGACTCAGCATTTCCCTCGCTCCGCCGCCCTGTCTGCCTTCCAGCTGGCTCTGCTCATAGCTTCTTGCTTCTTGCTCACGTGTGAAAAGCAACAACACTGCTCTGTGTTAGCTCCTGCTCTTTTATAGCTTCCATTGTCCTCCTGCCCTGTGCCCACTCCCTCCTGGTGCCAGCTCGCTGGGGCTTCGGCTGCATCCGCTTCCCCCGGTGCTGATTCCTTGGTGCCTTGTTTCTGCTCCTGCACGCGCTCAGCCCCTCCTGCCTGTTCTAGCTGTCTCCTGCCCCTCCTGTGGCACAGTCTCCTGCCTGTTCTAGCAGTCTCCTTTACTTATCTCGTCTCTTCCACTGTGGTCTCTGTCTCCTATTGACACATCTGACAGCCAGAATCTGCTGGGTCCAGCTTGTTCTCAGGTGACTAGGTCTTCTCCCAAGGCCACCTCACAGCTGCATGCGTCCTGGCCAGCTGTCGTCTAGATGCCATTGCTCAGATGCCTGTCCGTGGCTCTGTCCCCTGCAGGGGAGCCAGGTGCCCAGAGCAGACACAGTGTTGTAGAGGACTGACACAGCAGCTCTGCTATTCACTCTGGTGACCACTAAGTCCCTCTCTTGCCCCCAGCCTGGCTTTCCAACTTAACAAAGCAGGGATACCTTCAATGCCTTCCATCTCTGCCATTCGTGGTTTTATAGACCAGGAGTTGCAAACTCAAAACACTTGTGGAGGCCACGTTTACCTGTAGCAGAGCGGGTGCAGGGAAATGTGTCACCAAATGCCTGGCCGCCTCCTCCGTCCTTCCTGTCACATCATAACATAGAATGTGTCCTGCGACACAGGAATGCAGCAGCGGCAGCAGGTGACACAGAGTGGCAGACCCTCTGGGTCCTGGCCCCACAAACTCAGCCCGCTGCTGTCCACTTAAGGGAGCAGACATCGCTCAGTCTCCGCCATTTGTCGCCATGTGGGGAAAAACAGCTGGGGTTGTCTAATTTGCTGCTTTTTGAAGAGAAGTCAAGATCTATATTTTGGTATGAAACATCCCTGATTTTAAATGTTGACAATGAATTTAAATTGCAAAGCAAACTCGTGTCGCTGACACCAGTCATACTAAAGCCCCAGAGTGTGCTGCGTCTGGTGTGTGAGCATCAGCATGTCACCTCCGCTGAGGCCTGTGGAACTGGGGTTTCCCGCACTGCCTCACAGGGAGCAGGGCTCCGTGAGCACCCGTGGGGCTTTGCATGCTTGCCTAAGGTGACACTTTGTATCACTTAGCACTGAAGCCTTTTGTGGAGGCTGATGGAGTGACTACACACACAGTGAGTTTCCATGGAGAGAGTGACCTGAATAGGGTCACACTCTAGCTAAAAAGAGGCAGGACGCGGAAACCAGGCCACGCTGATTTTCCACCCCACTGTCTTCCATTCTTCTGTGACCTGGGTTACACTTGCAGTCTTTCCTGTGCCGGTCATTCATTAAGTTTTGATTCATGGCCTACGGCAGTCCACGCATGTGCTGTGGCTGCCACACCGTTGATGGAGGTGGAATAAAGATGAGGACGAGGGTGAGGACGCCGAGGATGACCGTAACTCCCTTTTCCTCTCCGCCCAGCCTGCTCTTCCTCCACACATCTGCGTGGCTCGCTCCGTCCCTTCACTCAGGGCTCTGTCCAGATTCTGGCCCCACCTCCTTCCCTGAATACACCACCTAGAGGAGCACCCTTTGTGTCCTTCTCTATTTCTTTACCCTGTTTTGTTTTTCATCACAGCACATGGAATTTCCCAGCTTTACATATTTGTTTCTTACCTGCCTGCCCTACTGGAGTGTCAGCTGTCTAGGGAGGGGGCTTGTCTCTGTGCTGCCCGTCTGTGTCCCCAGTGTCCAGGGAGTGCTGGGCACACGGTTGGCACTCTGTATATATCTGCCAAATGAAGAAGCAGCATTTGCTGCGAGCCAGGCCCTGGACCAAGCCCTGGGTATCCATGGGACCATGTCCTCCCGCCAGCAAGTCTCCAAGGGGATACTGCTACCCCATCACACAGATAAGGTCACCGAGGCTCGGAGAGGCAGAGTCCCTGGCCCATGGCCCAGTCAGAGGGTGGCAGAGCTAGGATTCAAGTGGAATTCAAAGTCTGTGCTTTTAGCCACTGCTGAGGATGCCAGCTGGCGTAGAGTTGAGCCAGCAGTAGGAAATTCACCTAGCCAGGGATGTGTTTATGGAAACAGCGGCAGAGTGTGCTGGGGGGGAATAACAGGAACAGGAACAGCTGATGCGAAGGGAGTGCTCGGTACGCAGCAGACAGTCAGAGCGCTCGCAGTGAGTCTGCATGCCTGGCACCCTCCGTCACGGCCCCCTTCCGCCCTGTCACAGTGCTGCCTGCCACGTGGGACAAGTCACTTTTCTTGTTCAGAACTCTCCTACTTTTTTTAACCACCTGTAGGCAGAGAGCTGGACCACTTGCCGTCTCCAGTCACCTCTTTCAGTCCTGGGCTGAACTTGCTGTTGCATTTAGCCCATGAGTCCCCAGGCAGTGTATACCTGTGGGCTGTGTACAGTGGCCTTTCTGCTAACTTGTCCAGGAAGCTTTTACTATCTTTATATCCTGATGATAGCATCTGCTTTCAGGTAAACTGCTGTGTTAAATTTGGGTAAAGCTGAAAAGGAGAAGCAAAATGCCAGTGGTTACTTGACCAGGAAGTGTCATGAGAAATAGAGAAAAAGGAGCCAGGCTGTCCCGCTTGTCTCCCTGGATGAAGCCCGCAGAGAAAGGTCCGCTTTCAGATCCGCTCTGCACCCTGCACTGGGCTAAGCATGTCAAAGATGTTATTTGACACGTAACCACGGGGTAATTCTTGAGTGCCACTCACTGTTCCATTCCCTGGGGATACAGCTGTCAGCTAAGCAGAAATGTCTCTTCCAGTGACAGGCCCATCGTCGCCTCAGGCATGTTCCCAGGGACCCTCCAGGCCTGTACCTGAGCCCTGGGTGGGCTGAGGAAATAAGAACCAGAGAGGCCCACAGCCGGCCGTGGCCCAGGAGGGCCTGTCTCGGGCCCATGCTCCAACCAGGGAAGGAACATAACCCTCATGCCAAGTCAAGTCCGCCCCTGCTTTCATAGACAGACCTTTCCCAGAGCACTCCTGGCCCCGTGGTCTTTGTATCGTCCCCAACTTCCTCCACAGTGCGGTGTCAGGGGAGTTGCCTTCCAGTCGGTAGGTGTGGCCTTCAAAGCCGGCACTCTCTGCTCTCTAACCCTGGACAGAGGAATGTTTCCGGTGTCTGCCCTGCCTTCTAACAACTGCAACACACGGTCACATTTGAGGAAGTTCCTTCCGTGCCGTATGTCGAACATTTATGGCTGAAGGACCCTTAGTTCTGTTTTTCTGAATTTCCTTCCTTTTTTCTCCTTCTCTGAACAAATTCAAATACAAAGAAGGCCTTTTCTCTTGTGAGTGAGGATTAAAAATAGCAGTTAGTCAGAAGGGCTATTGGGAGATTGAAACAATGTCCTGGAAGAGAGCCTGGTTTTAGAACATTCTGAATCTGTGGGAGCCATGAAAATTGTTATCATTCTGATTGATGCTTGTGAGGTTTCTCTCTAACTCTCCAAAAGCAGGCTCTGGAGCTAGACTTTGGCTTTCTTGGGACCTCTGGGCATCCCCACAAAACTGAGGGGCTGGGCCTTGGGGCCTTTCTCTGGCCAAGTGCCTCAGCAGGTGCTCTGTCCCTCTCTCTGCCCAGCTCCCAACGTGGAGACCAAGCCCCTGCTGACCTGGCAGAAGGCTCAGGACACAGTGCCCTGGAACATCATCCTTCTCTTGGGAGGGGGCTTCGCCATGGCCAAAGGCTGTGAGGTAAGTGCTGGGGGAGCCCCAGGGCTACAACCGGGGACCCGAACAGGGATGGCCCAGGCCCTGTAAGCACAGCCAGTCTCATGTCTGCCGTACTGGGATGATCATGGCTGCCACCTCGTGGGCCTGTACGCAGCACCAGAGCTGTGGAGAAAGGGGGAGTGAGGTACCACCTGGACCTCAGAGCGACTCACGGGCCCACTGTGCTTGCTGCATGGTCCTGGGCCTGTCCAATACGCTTCCCATGTGGCATCTCCTGCAGATTCCCAACAACCTGCCAGAGAGGTGGTCCAAACCCAGCCTGGCCCTGGGGCCAGGGGCAGGAAGAGGTGACCCTGCTACCCAGAGGCCTCTCCAAGCTCAGTGAGGGGTGCGTGTGGCCTGGGGGCTGGGCAGCAAGGCCATGACGCATGCCAGGAGGCCAGTCTGGCTCTGTGCCCAGCCCTGGCAGCCACCAGGCTTTTTGCTCAACCGGCCTTTGTGTGGTAGCTACCCCTTTCCCCCAGCCTCTGCCAGTGCCATCCCGTCTGAGGACGGCCTCAGCCTGACCCCGCAGTGCCCAGAATCTTTATGGGATGCCCAGGTTCCTGGAGCTTGTCCAGGGCCTTTGCTGGGCTGTACCAGTCCTCTAGAGGTCTGGGGTGGGGTAGGGCTGGCTGTGCGAGCTTCCCAGTGCTGGAAGCATTTCCTAGGAGCTTATGTGGAACTCTAGCACCCAGAGGCTTTCTGGATCTGCAAACAGACAGGGCCACACACAGCCTGGCCCCTGCCTACCACTCTTACATTGTCACCTACTTCTCCTACTTCTTTACTCCTCTCTATTCCACTGGCTCTTTCCATTCCTCAGCCATACCAGACTTCACTTATACCCCAGGACCTTTGCACCTGCCTTTCATGTTACATATTCTCCCTGAGATCTCTAAGTCCTCAGTCTTCAGTTCTCAGCTCCTCAGAGTAGTACCCATCCCCAGCCCCTCTTCTTAAAACACTCTGCTTATTTCCTTTATACCACATCCCCTGCCATGTTTGCCCAGTGGCGTGTTTGTGGGTGGTCTCTCCTAGAAGAAGGGAGACAAGCTACATAAGGACAGGGACTGTATCTGTCCCACCCACTGTGGGTTCAGCTATCAGGAGATCAGCAGTGTCCCAGTAAGTACTGCACAGTGCTAACAAGTATTTGTCGATATGACCTCTACCATGGGGTATTTTGAAACTGATAAGATGATGTAGGGAAAGTACCTGGAATAGAACCAGGGGCACTGTACCCTGTCACTGTCACTGTTGTGAACATGCTGCCCTCCAGGGATGAAAGCTTGGTCTTGTTTTGTTGCCATCATATAAAAAAATCTCTACAACAAACAACTTGAAATATTTTGAAGTTGCAGAAGCTTGATATTAAGGCAGCATAGCAAACCCTGTAGGCACCCAAAAGTGCCCCATTTCCTGCTAGAAATCACAGTCACCTTTATTATTATTGTTATCATTATCACCTGTATTATTATTGTTATTATTTAAGCCTCTGAGCTTAAAATCACTAGGCAAAATCACTTCTCTTCTTTGGGCAAATCACTTACCTGTTGTGCCTCAGTTTCTTCAACCAAAAAATGGGGATACTTGTATTCTCTATTTCACAGGATTGTTATGAAAATTAAATAAGCTAATATTAACAAAGCACGGTTAAACCTTGGTTTGCAAGCGTAATTCATTCTGGAAACATGCTTGTAAGACACAAAGCACTTGTATATCAAAGTAAGTCTCCCCATAAGAAATAACAAAAACTCAGATGATTTGTCCCATGACTAAAAATATTCATATAAAAATGATTATAATATTTTAATATATGCAAAGCAATAAAGAAAATACAAAATATAAAGACAAATAAACAAATTAACCTGCACTTCTGTTTGAAAACCTTTGTGGCTAGCGTGAGAGAGAGGGGACGGTTATTGCATAGCTCAACTTTCACTGTTGCTGTCAGACTCACTGCTGCCGATGGGTTCGATGGAATCTTTTTCTTTTCATGTAGCTTTAACAGGGAACCTATCCAATGACACTTGCTTTTGCCTCCTTTTGACTATGTGAAATGTGGCATTACATTGTCATGAAACAGATTCATCAGTCACACTGCTACGGCCTTATTTGGGTGGTGTCTTCCTACAAAATTTTGCAGTTTTCCCCACATTTTATGCAACTCTCTAATCAATCTCTCTCTTTTGGTACTGGGACTCAAACTCAGGACCTTGCACTTGCCAGGCAGGTACTTATGCTGCTGGGCTATATTCCCAGCCCTAACTCCCTAGTCTCATCTGAAGTAAGAATTCCTCTGCTTCTTCCTCCTCCTCCTCTGCAGACAAGAACTCTTCCATAACCTCTCGCTGTTAGAAGGTGATCGCCCACAATCCTGGGGAGAGACAGGGTGAGATAGAGCAGAATATCAGCTAGAAATGTTTCCTCATCTTGCAGAAAACTCACAGAACAAGTGACTTGCAATCTGAGGTTTTAGTGTACTTAGAAGAGTGCTCAGTATTGAATAAGCACTAAATTAAGTGCTTATACTAAATAAATAAATAACAAGTCATATATTATGTTTACTGTGTACTGGGGCCATTTTTATATGTGCTTATTTAAACCTTAGCACAATCATTTAAAGAACTCAAGGAACAGAGAGGTTAAGTAGCTTGTCTGAGATCACACATCTTGCCAGGGCTGCAGTAGTCTGAATATTCACACCCGTGCACAAACCCTTTTCTCTTTTCCTCACTTTAGTCTAACCTGCTGGTATTTCTGCCTAGGAATTATTACACACAGTTGCACATTCCTGTCAAGGCCACTGTTTTATGAGCCTTTTAAGAGATCTTCAAGGACCCACAGGGAATTCGGATCTTGATCATTAAACTATAACATCCTCCTTGTAAGCCGAGACCCTGCTTTATAAAAAGCAATCAGGAAAGGAGGGTCTGGTCGCGACTGGAAAGGAGAAGGAGGGAGGAATCATTGTGGCAGCCCAAGCTCCCTCCCCTCATCCTGCACAGTGGTCGCAGGTCCTCTGGTCACCTTGGAGGTCCCTATGGAACACAGACTGACAACCATTGCATTGGGTGACTTCCGAGTTCCACCGCTTCCAGTCTCTCATGGCTTGATGCCACCAAGCAGTGCAGCTGGCACACACTGGGGCATCTACCAGGAAGTTGGCCTCTTTTCTAGGTGCTTTGCTGATCAGTTCCTTTTCTCCCAACAACACTCGGGGTCACACATTATTACCCTGGCTTTACAAACGAGGCAGCGGAGGCCTAGAGAGGTTCAGCTTCTTGCCCAGGATGGCAGCTGGAGGGGATGAAGCTGGGCTGCACACGGAGCCTGACCCCAGAGCCTTTCCTCCTCACCCCCTGGCCCTGCTGCCTCGGACCTTGGCTGTTGCTGGCCCCTGGTAGCCCTGGGAACCTGTGTTTCCAAGGAAATGGAGCTTCCGATTCCTAAGGGGCCGGGGAAGTCCCCTTAGTGTCCCCACAGAACCCCAGGCGGCTGGCAGCTTTCCTCCCTCTTGAAGCTGCTGGACTTCCCCACAGTGAGGAAGCCGAGCCGGGCCCTGAGTGGCTGCGGGATGTTGGCTGCAAGCCTGGCACCGAGAGGCTGCGCTGCGAGGAGGCGCTTGCTGTTCCACTCACCCAAGTTATTAGCATTCGCTTCAGCAGCGCCTCTCCGTTTAGTTGAACGCCCTGCTGCTGGTTTCTGTGCCACAGCCATGGCCCAGAGAAGGAGCCGGTGGCCCATTTCTCCCTTACAGTACCCTCAGCCAGGGAAGGGTGTGCCAGGCTGCCCCATGCCGCAGGGATACAACCAACACCATCAGCCCACCAGGACTTTCCTGGGGTGAAACAGTTTTAAGCATTTATAATTTGTGCATTGGAAGCAATTTTTAAGTCAAATTGTAGGAAAGAATGTATTTTTTTTTTTTTGTAAAGACCATATGGTGCAGGCATAGTGGTGCATGCCTGTAATCCAAGCATTTGGAAGGCTGAGGCAGGAGGATTGCCAGGAGTTCAAGGCCAGCTTGGGCTACATAGTGAGCTGAAAGCCAGCCTGTACTGCTTAGCAAATCTCCGTCTCAGAAACACAAAAACAAAAAATATGGTTATTCCAGAACCCATCATAAAATTTTAAGTTCTAAAAAGCAGTAAATGTTCTATTACCTATAAAAGAAAAATATGTTAAGTTTCTTTGGTAAAACAGTTATGCTGGAGCCAGAGGATGATGGGTTGGGAAAAGGACTGTAGGGCTATGGTAGGAATACGTTTGATTTTCAATGTTAAGAGACCAATCTGACTCTGCCCTTGCTCAGTTCCTGAGCCTACAGCTTTTTGTTCTTTCCTGTTTTCCTGTACTGGGGATTGAATCCAGGGCCTTCACACTAAACTACACTCTCAATCCTTTTTTATTTTTATTTTGAGACAGCATCAAAGTTATACTAAGTTGCCCAAGCTGGGCTCGAACTGGTGATGCACCCGCCTCCGCCTCCCAGAGTGCTGGAATTACAGGCATGCATCACCACACCCCGCAGCTCTGTTATTTTTGTGGGAAGATAAATTTTAGAACCTGCCCTTGCAGTTTATTGAGGTCTTGCCACGTGGCGCCACCAGGGGGCAGCATCGAGAATGAGTGGACAACGCGGCTTTGCGGTCATTGTGAGGATTTGAGGATCTGGGTGGTTCGAGGATACAGTACAGGCAGGAAGGCCAAGGTGGAGTATTGCATGTTATACACTGGTAAATAGGGTGATTCGTGGAGAAGTCAGCAGAGAGAGCACGCCAACTATTTTGCAGCGTTGGTGCTAGTGGGGTCGAGTGGGCCTGCCCTGTGCCTCCCTGCCCAGTTATTCCTCCTGTGCCCAGCCTGGGGGATTGCAGTCAGCTCTGGACACTGCACTTCACTGAGAGGCAAAGCGGCCAGGCAGCAGTGGGGCCAGCCTGTGATCCCCACCACTCTGGAGACTGGGGATGGAGGAGGATAGCGAGTTTGAGCCCAGCCTCAGCACCTTAGTGAGACCCTGTCTCAAAGTAAAATTTTATAAAAGAGTTTGGAATGTAGTTCAGAAGGACAGCATTTACATAGCATGTGTGTGGGCCTGGGTTCCGGCCCCAGGACTACAAAAAAGGAGGGCGGGGAGGCAAAGTGACAGAGCAGTGAGTCTGGAGGGAGATGCTGAGTGGGCTGGAGCTGTCAGAGGTGGACGTGTAATGCAGTCACGGCTCTGGGGACTCTGGGTAAGTCACACAGCCTTCTGCTCCTCGCTAAAACAGAGACAGTGGTATCCGCCCTACAGGATGGCTAGGAAGTCTCAACAGGGAATGTAGCAGAGTCTGGCGAGTCTATGACATGGAATGAGAACACAGTGTTAATGTTTGCATTATTATCATTGTGATCAGTGCCCTTATTGGTAATCACATTGTGTTGCACCTATATATAATATACATGATATATACTTTATTTTATATATGATATATAGGGATATTGCATAAAGCACATATTTGGTGTGTATTAGTGTTATTGTATAATAATGAATATTTTATGTGTTACTATTTGATTAATCAATAAACACTACTGGAGGAATAAGATTACAACAAAGCATCTGATTCCCCTTTCCCACTCAGCTGGAGCTTCAGGGTGCTAGGACCGAATGGAAGTGGTGCTTCTGATTCTGACCAAAGGGGCTCTCAGGGACCCAGGGGTGTGGGTCCCTGGCCTGTTGAGCACAGAGAGGAATCTGAGGCCCAAAGGGGGACCTAGGATGCATCCTCTCCTTCTGCAGCTGGGCCCCCCATCTGTGACGGGTGGCACTGTCCCTGTTAGGATGAACCCCAACCCTCTCCCTGGCTGGGCACTGGGTGTGACAGCCGCCCTTGCCCTGCAGGAATCGGGGCTCTCGGTGTGGATTGGGGGGCAGCTGCACCCACTGGAGAATGTGCCCCCGGTCCTGGCAGTGCTGCTCATCACCATCGTCATTGCCTTCTTCACGGAGTTTGCCAGCAACACAGCCACCATCATCATCTTCTTGCCTGTCCTCGCGGAGCTGGTGAGGGTCCTTCTGGGGGACGAGGGGACTCCCCCAATGCAGGTGCATCCTCAGGGGCCATAGTTGCTGTTCCTGTCTTCCCAAATGGACGAAAGTGTCAGAACCTCAGTGCCATTTCTTAAACAATAGAGACATTTTTCTTCAAGAAATGCATAAACAGAATCAATACTTTCAAAGTCCAACACGTAGCCTCATTAACCCATGTTGGCATGGAGAGTTTTCCGAGCAGACAGGAGTGATCAGATTTGGATCATGATAATCCAGAATGTCGTCAGACATTGCCAAGTCTGTGATTTGCGGGGACAAATCACAACCGGTTGAGAACCTCTTCTCTAAAACCACCAGCCCAGGATGGTCTCCGCAGGAAGGGCCTGGAATAATTTATCCAGAGCCCTTTTTGCTGGTTGAGAAAGCCATGCAACCCTTGTGTGAGATCTGCAAACCTGACACTAAGTCCAGGCACAGAGAGCGAAGGTGGAAAAGCAATAAATCTCTCATGCAAATGAAGATGCAGATACTGTAGCAAAGTGAATCCAAGATTGTATGGAAAGAACAATACAGGCCAATTAGGTAGATATTATACTGGGAATTTTCCAAAGGATTCACAGTAGGAAACTATTAATACAGTTTTATATTTAAACAGATTAAAGTCCAAACCGTACGATTATCTTAATATAATTCCAAGCTCATAAAATTAAACCACTGCTGCAAGTATGTATGTTTGGTATCCAGTCAGCAATTTGGCAGCTCCATCTGCGTCACCTTTTCTGAGGTCTTGGTTTGCTTATTATGTGCCTCAGTTTGCAGCGGAGAGCACACTACATCTACACACAGAGATACACTGTATACCTTTTCAGTGATTGGCAAATATTCCATTATAATCAGGCAGTTGTAGATTTATTTAAACAATCTCCTTCTAGTAGGCATATAAGTATCTCCAGACTGTTATTTAACAATCCCATCTTGATCTTGCCTCAGGTATGTATCCTTGATTAATTCTAGAGAAATTCCTACAGCAGAGGGTCCTAGATTAAAGAGCATATGCATTTAAGTGTTGTTAGATATGAGCATATGCCACCCCCAAGTGGCTCCCCAATTTATTCTCGCAGAGCTGTGTGGAATATGAATCTTCACACCCTCTAAGTGTAACTGGGTTTAATCAATCAGATCAGAGGGGCCTGGAAACAAAGAAAAATGGAAGGGACAACATTTTCTGAAAGAGACACCTGTGAAAGACACATTCTTTTAAATTCTACTTCTCATCAAAATCAAGGCATTTTCACCCAAGAGGGGCATGTGGGAGCTTTTTGGGAAATAATGTATTCTGAGGGCCCCAATGTATTCTGTCTTAAGGAAAACGCTAGAGAGATGGTCAGCATGACTTGCAGGGGAATTTAGTGATTGGGGGAGGTGAGGAAATGGTGGCCACTGCTCGAGACCAACCCATAGGCACACTTCCTGCCTGAGTTTTGCAGTGGGAAATGCTGGACAGCAGATGCTGTCCTGAGCTCTCCGGTCTCTGAAATTCAGCCAGGCCCCCACAAGAGGCATCCAGAGGCACCTGCTGGGATGGTTTGACTGAGGAAGGACCGGGCAGGGCAGTGGTTAGAGCCCTGGTTCTCATTGTGTGGCCCCTGGACGCCCCCAGATGCAGCACCCCCTGGGGAACTTGTGGGAAATGCAAAGTCCTGGGCCTCACTCAGACCTCCAGGATCTGGATCAGCTAGTCCTGGGGAAGTGGAGTCACCCATCTGGGTTTTCAGGGGCATGCTGGGTAATTCTGATTCACGTGCACTTGAGAAGGAAGGTTCTGGGTAGATCACCCCAGCCCCTCCCTGATGAAACTGAAGTGTGGCCCTGCGATGTCACTGACCTTTGCAATGTCGCCCCATCTCCCTGCCTGGATCTCTGCTGGTCGGCTTCTCTCTCTTCATTTCTGGTTGTGTGTCTCTCTGTCTGTCTAACTCTCTCTTCTCATGTGTCTTTATTGCTCTCTGCCACTCTGCCGATCTCTACGTCTTTATGTCTTTCTCATTGCAACTGTCTGTCTCTCTCTCTTGCTGGGGTCCCTCTGTGTCTGTCTGTCTCTTGTCCCTGCCGCCTGGCCAGGCCATCCGCCTGAGGGTGCACCCACTGTATCTGATGATCCCGGGCACGGTCGGCTGCTCCTACGCCTTCATGCTACCGGTCTCCACACCCCCCAACTCCATCGCCTTCGCTTCTGGAGACTTGCTGGTCAAAGACATGGTGAGTTTGGGCATTTCCACAGTGGCCTGGGAAGGTGGGGGGCGCCAGCAGGACCCTGACCTCCCTAACGCACCCCAGCCCCTGTTTGCAGTCATTCTGAAAGGGGCCAGGCACTTAAATGATAGCAAACCCTGGGATGAAACGCACACTTAGACTGTTACCAGAATCGCTGCCTGGTAATGACTTTCCATGGTTGGCTTCAGGGACAAGGAACTTGTCACTCTGTCTCTGAACACTACTTTGTTTTCCTGCTTGTTTGCCAATGCTCCATTCCCAGAATCTTTAGGAGGTGGGGAAAGCAGATGCACCCAGGGATTTAGAGATTTAGGAGTGGGTCTCCTTGCCCCCAGTCAGGGAGTGAGATGGGTGAAAGCTGAGGTTTGGGCAAGGGCCACCCCAACACCTTTCAGAGGGCCAAATGAAACATGGGGGATGGAGCAGAGGTAGAGGATGATGGGGGTCACCTTAGGGAGGCTGGGCAGGGATGGCGTCTCCCAGGGAGAAGGGACATATGAGCTGAGAACTGATGTAGGAAGCAGCCAGCCTTGGAAAAACTGACCCAGCAGCGGGGCGCAGGGCTGGAGCAGGGAGCAGCTCTGTGTGCTGGGCCTGCGGCAGAGTGGAAGCGGCATGGCCTGCAGACCTGGGGGTGTGGAGGGGAACAGAGCACAGGGCACAGACCAGGGGCACTAGCTGAACCGCAGTGGGAGGCCTGGGTGGGGCTGTAAGCAGAGCTATGGTGTGCTTTAGCTTCTGCCCTTAGAGGATCACTTTGGCTGACGGAGAGGGAGGTTGTCAGGGCAGGAGGGACAGGTGTGGAGGCTGAGAGGCCATGCACAAAGACGGTGAGGGGCGAGGCTGCACACAGCTCAGGTCTGGAGAGCACAGAGACAGCGAGAGGCAGAGATTACACTCCATGAGACGGGGAAGGTGCCCAGGGGCCGCCACAGGCAGCCAACCCATGGCCCTCCTGCAGGATTCGCTCCGCAGAGTAATGACTTTGTTGCTAATTACAGTAACAATATGGGCCCAGCAGGAATTGGAGCCAGGCTCCCAGAGCCCAGCTTGGACTGTTCCCTTCCCCAAAGGTGCCAGGGGCTTTCAACCCCTCTGGGACAGTGTGGCACAGCACAACTCGTGTGACCTTACATTTGGCCTCCCATCTTCACGATGCTTGCCCTTTCCACGAACCATCCCTCTATTCAACAATTTTGTTAAGCCGACTTCGTGCGTTTTTAAAAACTTAAATAAGAATGTTTAGAAAAAAGTTTCCAGTGCACGTGTACATGGAAAACTGGTAGTACATGCAAAAAAAATAAAAAATAAGTTAGATTTTCCCTGATGGCAGTTCCCTGGAAAGGTACCAAGCCTTTCTTTCCCTGTTGCCACGGGCAGCAAGCAAGGCAGTGAGGAGGCTGAGGCAAGAGGGCGCCAGGGAGACTTTCACCGTGAGCAGTAGGCTGTGAGGGCTCTAGAAGGGGAAGCCTTCCTCACCATGGACCTGAGCCTGGGGCACGCTAAGGTGAAGCAACCAGAAAGCTCAAACAGAAAACAGGGATTTTAGCCCAAGGTAGACTGAACAGTACGAGAGACCAACCAAGGGAGGCAGCAAATGGGCAAGTGCTTTCCAGGTACTTACGGAGGTAAAATTTTCAGAGTAAAAATTCTCCCCGATAGATCACATAGCCTTAACTGGACCTGCCGAGTGTGTGTGTGTGTGTGTGTGTGTGTATGCATGAGTGTGCATGCGTCTGTACATGTGTGTGCTGTATATGTGCATGTGCATACGTGTGTACACACATTGTATGTGTCTATACATGTATATTGTGTGGGGGATGCTAAATGATTATTTGCAGGTGCTGTGACCTTGGGCAAAACAATTTCTCTGGACCTCATTTTCCTCTTCTGTAACAGACAGATTGATAATGACCTTCAGATGGTTGCTTTCATGGTTAAATGATGCAACCCAGTGAGAACTGCATGGGGGGTGCCTGGTACCACCTAGAAGCCACCCGGGGAGCAGGGATGCTTGCAGTTCCCTGTGAGGTGACTTCGGGTGGTGTGAGATAGAAGGTTCTTGGGCATTGACTGACCTGGGTTTGTGGCCTGGCCCATCACTCCCCAGCTGTTGGCTTTCCAGAGAACGATCTCCTGCCTCTGAGCCTCAGTGTTCCCACCAATGCAATGGGCCTGTGCTAAGCCCCACTCAGCCCGAGCTCTGTTTCAGGTACGGACCGGCTTCCTGATGAATGTGATGGGCGTGCTGCTGCTCAGCGTGGCCATGAATACCTGGGCACAGAGCATCTTTCAGCTGGGCACCTTCCCAGACTGGGCCCGTGACCACTCGGCCAACGTCACGGCACTGCCACTCACCTTGGCGAACGACACGCTGCACAGCCTCTGACATCGGCACACCCCCAGGGGACTCCCTGTGGGCTGGGCAGATATCCAGCAGCACAATACTTGCTACTAGGACCCTACAGGACAATCAAGTGATTCCTCTCTGTAACCCAATATGTGGCCAGCATGGGGAGACCTTCGGGTCCTCGCAGGCCCAGAGCCTCTTTGTCTAGGACCCCTTCCCTTTCTCTCTCATGCCACTCAAGGCCCAGTTCTCTCCCAGATCTGCTGCCTCATCCAGCTGCTGTCTGTGACCTGTCCTGTGGTTAGGGCGTCAGAGAGTCCAATCCAGCCGCACCCAGCAAGCCGGGGATGGCGTTTGTCTTGTACATGTGGGATAGGAGACTCTATCCACTCCCGTGGGCACAGTAACTTTCCTCCTCACGCACTACTTTAAGGTCTCTCTGGAGAGACCATCTTGTCTCTGAGGACAACTTTGCCTACAGAGACTTGGGGGCTGGAACATTCCAGACCAGATGTTGAAGCTGTTCCCAGCTTGGCTGGCGCCTGCTCTGCACCGGCTGTTTGGTTATCACCCCTGTGGACACTCAGTCGCAGGGGTTGCTCCCGAGCCCTGGGGATAGCCAGGTGACTTCCTGAGGACATGCGGTGTGCAAAGCCACCATGCTGACCTCTGGGCTCCCGAGCACAGCAGGGTTGTTGGAGAGCACCCTGCTAACATTGCTACCCCACACTGTTAGGGTTCTCCTCTTTCATCCGACTCAGCTCGGCCGTGATTCTGAGGTCAGACCAGTCCTGGGCCCAGTGCTTTCGCAGGTGACCCATGGCTCCTCCAGCCAGGACCCTCCGGCGTGGGCCCTTGGGGGCGTCTGTGGCTGTGAGCCACCTCCTGTTTTTCTTGTCCTGGCAGCTGGTCCCCATCTTGCCCCAGTGGTAAGCATGTCTCATTTACGAAGGTCACTGTTTCAGGGGTGAAAGAAAACGCGAAAAATAAATTGGGCCTTATAGAAGCCCATCGTAAAATGTCTCTGGCAGGCAACATATCGTGATCCCCTTGCAGCGATGGGGAAACTAAGACGCTCCCGCCAGCCTGTGGCTGGAGGTGGGGAGGTCCCTGGACGCCAGCACGTCTAGTTTCCGGCAGGAGCCACCTGCAGCCCCGCGCCTGCGCGATGAGGGGCACAGGCACTCAAGAAACTTCTGCAGGAGGGGTCCAGGCCGCCCGGCGCTGGAACGGACCGGCGAGGTCCCACTTCCCCATCCTGTACCCTAGGGACCGACGCTCCCTGAGGAGCACCCAGTTCTCACCCAGCACCTGTGAGTCAGGGTGTTAGCCCCTGAGCTGGAGGCCACGCCCCACCTCCTTCCCAGGGGAGCAGCCAGTATTTAATCACAGTCCCTGCCCATCTGAGTCGGGGGCGCCCTCCTGTGGGACAGGGGGGAAAGGCTGATGTGAAAAGAAACTCCAGGATTTGTGAGCAGAGGGTTCATGATTCAAATACTTCTGATCAAAAATGCTATGAAATAAAGAATGTCAATCAACA
This sequence comes from Dasyprocta punctata, assembly GCA_004363535.1. Classification (NCBI taxonomy): domain Eukaryota; kingdom Metazoa; phylum Chordata; class Mammalia; order Rodentia; family Dasyproctidae; genus Dasyprocta; species Dasyprocta punctata. Next base: position 27,986 of record RJWM01005259.1, on the reverse strand, counting down.
CCAGAATGAGACACTCTGTCTTTCTAAGCATAAGAGCCCCTCAGAGCCCCCGATGCCTCGGCTCCGAGCTCCATCTCCTCTAATCCACCCCCCTCCTCTTTCCTCCACATACTCATGCTCTTCTGCCTCAGGGCCTTTGCATATGCAGTTCCCTCTTCCTAGAACACTGCTCCCAAATATATGTCAGGCTCCTACTCTCACTTTGTTCAAGTTCCTGCTCAGATGTCACCTGCCTGGGAATGCTTCCCTGACCACCTTTACAAAGTATTGTCCTTGTTACTCTCCACCTCGGTTTGTCTTAGCACTTAGGATCGAAGGTCATGTATCTTTTTGTTTATTAGCTTTCTCTCCCTCTGGCACAGAAAGCTAGAAAAATACAGACTTTATTTTGTTCCCAGCTGTAACTCCAGTACTCGGACCTGTCTCTGGCACACAGCAAGTGTTCAGTATGTATTGGATACACGAATCCGCACTGGATGTAGGAGGGAGCAGGGTTGCCAGCTGATTTGGGGTCCATTTGGCTCATTTCTGTGTTACCTCATTCTCCCATTTGTTCATTCAACAAACCTTTATTCAGAGATCGTGACATGCTAGTTCTGGTCCGCTCCCTGCCCTGGCGGAAGAGACTGGCAGTAGGAAGGCAAATAGATAAAGTGACTCTGAGTCACGGTTCAAACTAAGAAGAAAACGACGAATGGACTCAGAGGCCGGGGTGCCTGGGGAGGAATCTTCTGAGACCTGGAGGAGTCAGTCGAAGCTCATTGCCGCATGGAAGGAAGAGGGGAGGTCTGAGTGGAGCTCGTGGGGAGGCCCTCTAGGTAGGAAGGTGGCCTCAGTTAGCTGGGGCTTGCAGCTGGGCCTTTGCCAGCTTTGAGGTGCTCCGTTCTTCTGGCTGGTGATCAGTCCTCTCTGCGCCCCGCCGAAACCTCCTGCCCCTCCCAGGACTGCTCCGCTGCACACAAGGCTGTGCTGGTCTCGGCGCGAGAGATCTGTGGGCTGAGGGTGGGCACCACTGTGATGCGCTGGTGGTGGCGGGGGAGGAGGTGGGGGTCAGGGGGTGCCAGGTCATCGGAAATGTACCCTGAGCTTATCTGGAGCCCCACAGGGAGCACCAGAGATCAGAAAGGACGAAACCTCACAAAGCAAAAATCTTGTTTTTGTTTTCTGTGGCTATATAACAAAGCACCCCAATATATTGGGCTCGAAACAGATTCATTGGCTCATCTGTCTACTCTGGACCCGGGGTGACTGAGTCCTGGCTCCAAGTGTTGTGGTCAGCGTCACTGGCTGGGCCTGGAATGTCCAGTCCTCTCCAGGGTCCCTCTTCAGGTAGCTTTGCCAGGACCTAGCCTAGACCTCTGTGTTCAAATGTGGACTTCAAGGAAGAAGAAAGTAATCGGAGGCCCCCCTAGGCCTGGATGTGGAGGTGCCAAAGATGGACCCCATACGCTGGTGGGAGGAGCAGTATCCAACCTGGAGGTTGTGGCAGACTCAGCCACCTTTGGAAGCCATTTACCTTCGTGCTTGAGAATGTGTGACAAAGCTCAAACGTTATTCTGAAAAGGCTGTGCATGGCCAAGGCCTCATGAAGAGATGCCTAGGCCCATGTGGCTATGATCAGAGATATGCAAATTAAAATAAGATTCAGCTACAGGTCAATGATATCTACAAAAACTAGGCAGGTGGGCCAGGGCTGATGGTGGGGTATGGGGAAACAAACCCTTGGGTTCTGTTGGTGATGCTCTGGCCAGCAAGGGGGCTGGCACCAAATAAGGGAATTTGTTATATGTCTCCCCCAGTGGCCCAGTGATGCGATTCTGGGATTCTGTCCCAGAAAGTCACCCCATGGGTCCCTAGGGAGACAATGCAGGAAGACATCCTGGCCCCCGCTGCTGGAGAGGCTGAAGAACTGGAGGCCACCTCAGTGACCACAGTGGGGGGGGTATTTAAATGAAATCTCGGGCCCATGCGCTATGGAAAACACAGCACATAGGTGCAGAAACGCAGGTGCCCAGAGCAGTAGACCAGGTACATGAATATTCCAGTATTCAGGCCCAAGACAGCAGCAGAGTCACGTGGGCAACAGAATGGAAGCTGGGGCAGTGGGGGGAATACCGCTTTGGGCCCCGGCTCCTTCCCTAACATGCTGCGCAACCTCTAGTGCTGCGTGCTGCGTGCTGCGTGCTGCGTGCCCTCTCCTGCTTGGGACTTTGGCTTCCTCATCTGATAAACGAGGGTGCACAGTCAGGGTCCCAACAAGGAACAGCAAGCATCCAAATGGCTAATCTGAGGGAAGTTTGTGTAGGGCTGTAAATACAAGGTGTAAGCAGAGCATAAGATGATCCTAGGGAAAATGCAGAACCCTGGTGTGGGGGAGCACATGGGGACAGGACAGCGCCTCCCAGCCCTGGGCCTCGAAGGAGAGAACCATTGACAGGAGGGGTCCAGGGACACACAGAGCCCAGGAGGACTCTGGAGGGAGGGAGTTACCTCCCTCACTCTCCCATGAGGGGTGGGGTGAGTTGGGGTTCTCCAGACCAGCATGATGCATGTGTGAGTACAGCAATCCCCACTTACCTTTAGGGGATGCGTTCCAGGATTCCCAGTGGATGCCTGAGACTGCGGATCTCTTTACCACACTCTGTGCCTGATAAAATTTAATTTATAAATTATACAGTAAGAGATTAATGAGACCAACTATGAACCATATTAAAATAAAAGGTATTTAAAACTTACCCATCATTTATTTCTAAGAATTTTTTCATTCGATATTTTTGAACTACAGTTGGCCATAGTGTATGAGTCAGGTTTTCACCACTGTAACAAAATGCTGAAGGCAGTCCATTTAAAAAGAGGGAAGGTTTACTTAGGCTCACAGTTTTGGAGGTTTCTGTTGGCAGTCAGCTTATATATCATGGCAGGAGCATCTGGCAGAGGAAGTTTCTCACTTTGTGGCAGCCAGGAGCCAAAAAGAGAAAGAAGAAGAGGAGCTGGGGCCCCAGTCTCCCCATCAAGGGGCCCCCAATAGCCTAACTTTCTCCCACTAGACTCCATACAAGGTTCCACTACGTTGCAATAGTGCCCCGGACTGGTGACCAAGCCTTCAACCATGGGCCCTTGGGGGTACACTTATTCAAACCATAGCACATGGGTAGCTGAAATAGGGGGAAGTGGAGATGCAGAAAAGGGAGAACTGAGAAAGAGAGAGAGGGAGAGAGTGAGGCTGCGTGTGGAGCCTGAGTGAGCCCACACTGGTGGGGATGTGAGCGGGCCGAGACTTGCGAAAGAGCTGCGGCTGGCATCTGAAGGCTGCCCACTGCAGGATTTCCCCAGCCCTTAGAAGGCCAGTCTCTTGCTGGTTGGGTCAGATCCTGCCCACTCTGGTGGGCAATCCACTTTACTCAATGTCCATTTGTTTCAACATTAATTAAATGCAGCAAAACTACCCTCACAGGAACATTCAGAATCACATTGGCCCAAATGGCCAGCACGGCGTTTCAGCCCCCGACACCTCACACAACCTACCACAAGCAGGAGCGCAGCGAGCCCTGGAGGCAGCCCAGCCAGGTCTGCTCCTGCATGCCCCAGGGGCAGGGGGGAGTGGGGAGCAGGTCTGGAGAAACAAACCGCACAGAGGCAGCACAGGCTGTAGACCCTCTGAAATTTGCCCTCTGGTGGTGCCCAGCTCTGCGTCTAACCCTTAGCCGAGCTCTGCCTGCCTCTCCATCAGTGAGTTTTAAATTATTAATTGGCTGCTAATCGTTAAAGTTCAGAAGCTTTCACTTAAAAAGCTGGATCTCCGCTTCTGGAAAAGAAAATGCCAGAAGATATAATGCTATGGCTCCCTCCTTGGCACCCAGCAGTAATTACTTGGAGCTGAGGGGGGTGGGTGTTAAGTCAGAGCAGGAACTTCCTCCCTTGCCACAGTCTTACTGCCACCACCCTACCTTACTGTCTTACACTGAGCTGCTTTCTGCGCTGCCACCTTCCCGGCCTATGAGGGCGCTGAACCTAAGACTCCTACACGATCAGGAAGGTCCATCTGGCATCAGTGGACCTTGAGTGCTGCCCAACAGAACTCACGGTGATAACAGAAATGATCCAACCCTGCCCTGCCCAACACCATGGCCACCTGAGACGTGTGGCTACCGAACGCTTGCATGCATCACGAGTGTACAAACTGAGATGCGTCATCCTGAGTATAAAACACATGCCAGGTTTTAAAGTCATAGTGCAAGAAAATAAAAGTATGGTAGCCTATTAATAATAATGTCCCCATGTTGCAAGGTTAATCTTTTGGCTGTAAGAGGTTGAATAAAATATTTTCTTAAAAGTGGTTTTAGTTTTATGTGCTCACTAGAAAACAGTATTACGTGGCCCCCTGCTCGGCGGCTCCCAGTCTTTTCCTATCAGATACCGCTGTCTGCAGATTTTAGCAACCTCACCGCAATCTCTGACCATCTGGACAGTGGGCACGTTCTCTACCCACAGGCTGCGATGCTACTCTTCTATGGCCCTCTGATTCTAATCCCCAATCCCAGACTGCACTGCTGGGGCCAGCCTGGGGCTCACCACTTCCCCTTCTGTCTTATGGCTGTGAATCCGTCCTCCAGAAATTCCCTTCGACAGCTGGTTCTATCTGCAATGACTCAGAAATCCCCACCGGATGTTGTAGGCCTTGAGGTCAGGCCAGCCTTACATGGGCAGAGGTAACTGCCTACAAGTGCCAAGAAAAGTTAAAAATATCCTTCACTCTTTCCCTCCACCCCCTGACCTTCCAAATCTTACGAATTCACCCGAGGCCTCCTGGAAGTGGCCATCACAGTTCTTAACCAGTCAGCTCCCTGGTGCCCATCAGAAACTGGACAAGGGCTGGTGGTGTCTTCTGGAACCAGGCCAATGCCTTGGCATTTCCTATGCAACAGGACCCAGGTAGTGGGGTGCTTGGAGGGTCACCTCAGAGCCTGGGTAAGAGGGTCCCAGCAGCCTGGGACTCACTCCAGCAGAGGTGGAAACCAATGAGGAGGAACGAGGTCAGAGTTTTTCTCTGTTCTTACTGAATTCTCTATGCTCTTTACCTCAGTGAATCCTCAAACTACCCTGCAAATAGCTACTGTGCTTTTCTCGCCATGGCGGGGAGGCACAAGTTCAGAGAGAGGCAGTGTCTCTGCCAAGGTCACACGGTGATTGACAAAACTCCCTTTCGGAAGGTCACCCTTTCACCTGCTTCCTTCAGCTGCCCTGCAGGACACAGGCACGTGGGCTGCTGCTCCTGGACAGCCTCGTGTGTCTGGTCACTGCCAATGTGGCAGCTCCTGGCTTCTGGGGTGCAGGTGGGGGTAGGGGACTCAGAGCCTGGGAAAAGCATTGAGCTCTCTGAGCGCGTCTAACCACAGGTGTCTCATGCAGTTGCTGAGTGGTCATGACAAGTCATTTCCCCTAACCAAGCCCCAGGATGCTCCACTTCGGGCCTGAAGGAGTAGCCCAGGAAGCTTGTCCTTGTAAGGAAAAATGACCAGTAGTCTGAACGCTACCCGGCTATGTCCCCTGCCTGTCTATCTCTGGGCTAGGGGCTCAGGGGAGGACTCCTGGGGTGCAGATCCTGCTGGAAGTGATGGGGACAGAGATGTTGGGGGAGAAGCCCCACATTCCAAGTGGGAATGGGCTCCCAGGACAGCCTGGAAGTGGCCCTGCAGGGCAAAGGGCTGCAGAAGAGATGAACAGGGAGCTGGCATTTATTGAGCACCTACTGTTGCAGTGCCAGCCTCATTACAGAGTAATTGCAGGTCTGCAGACTGGTCCCTCCGCTGCGGGAGTGACAGGCCAGGCACAGTGACAGCCACTGGTCCCTGATCTTAGCAGGGATTCCCCTTGTCTCCTAGGGGTTCTCAGCCCCTAAGTGTCAAGGATTAGGCTCCCCTTGGCGCATATAACCACAGAGAGGGTGGGGAGGGAAAAGGGAAGCGGAGCAGAGTCTTAGTCTTCTGCGGCTGGCAATGAGCTGTATTACCAATTTCTCTGAACCTCAATTTCCTCCTGTGTAAAATGGGCTAATTTCTACCTTCTTTCTAGTAAGATTACAGATGTTGCTTGGAAAATGTCTTTCTCTCCTCCCACACCTTCTAGTCCCTGCCAACCATGAGGAGGCAGCTTGCCCAACCCCCAGGAGGTGGCCCCAGGCAGGGCGGGACAAGGCAGCCAGGAGGACTTAATTAAAAGGTGGAAAAGCAGAAGCAGCGGGACTTCCCAGGTCCCAGCGGACGCACCACTCCTCTCCACCTGCCACAGTGCCGCAGACTACCTGCCTGAACCCACTGCTGTTCCAGGCCATGAGGGGCCTCCACGGAGCCGCTGAGCACCTCATCAGGACCGGGTAGGTCTGGGGACTTTAGACAGGGCCACAGGCAAGAAAAAGTCAGCAGTCCTTTGTGATGAGTATGAGCCCAAATCCCAAACTCTGCCCTTGGGTAGGTCCTCACCTCTCTGAGTCTCAGCTCCCCTATCTGTAAAATGGGAATAATAATAATAATAATAATAATGTCGATGAAACTGTTGTGAGAAATGACTGAGAAAAACGCATGCACAGGGTTGGCTCAGAGTAAGTACTCGGTAAATGGCAAATAGTTTCCTTGTCGTATAAAACGACAGAGAATCCAGTACAGATCTCAGCGCCAAACATGCCATAGGATTGACTTTCAGCTCTTAAAATCATTTCTACTGGTAGTTATCAACAGCTACCCTGTTCCAAACGCTCATCGCATAGCAGGAAGGGGTGTTCAGCTCAGTTTTACGGGCCAGGTGGGCAATGCTGTCACCACACCGGGGTGCACGCAGGCCTGCACAGTGAAGAGACGGTTCAGCCTGTAGGGGGCGCACCCCTGCCAGACGAGCTGTGGACCCTCAGCTCTGGCTGCTGGTTGCAAGGCAAGAATTCTAGCCCAGATCTCTTTGTTTCTCAAAGAAACAAATTCAAATTTTAATGTGAAACTTCCTATTTCCATATGAAGGCAACACACACGTGCTCCATGAACCAAAATAAAGCGCACTTTCACATCAGAGTCAGCCCTTGGGCCCGAGGATTGTGACCTCTGCTCGAGTCCCTCAGGCCTCGTGGATCCCAGCTCCCCAAGTTCCAGTGCCTCGACCCTGTTTCCTGATGAAGCCACTCAGAGCTCAGGACCTTTGCACATGCTGTTCTGCTGTTTCTTCAGTTAGGGAATTCTCCCCCACTTAAGAACTGATAACTTGCCTTGTCCCAGTTCAGACATCACCTTCTCCAGAAGCCTCCCTGACTCTGTCTCTTCCAGGTCAAAATCAGTGACTCTCCACCTACCCACTCTTGGTTCAGGCCCAGGCCTAGAGTTGTTTTGGGTTTGGATTGGTGTGTGTGTGTGTGTGTGTGTGTGTGTGTGTGTTGTATACATGTGTGACATTCAGGATTGAGTACAAGGGTACTCTACCACAGAGCTACATCTCCAGCTCCTTCCTTCCTTTCTTTCTTTCTTTCTTTCTTTCTTTTTTTTCTTTTCTTTCTTTTTTTTTTTTGAGACAGGGTTTCACTAAGTTTCCGGGTTGGCCTCAAACTTGCAATTCTCCTGTCTTGGCCTCCTGAGTAGCTGGTATTACAGATGTGCACCACTGAGCCCAACTGAGAGTTCTTTTTCAATGGGCTTACACTCCCTCTTGTTCATGCTCTCTCCCCTCTCTCCTTTCCTCCCTCCCTCTACCCCTTTCCTGAGTTTCTTGCTTCATGGCTTTCATCCATTCTTTGGGGCCAGCTTCCCTCACAAGACTGTAATTATAAACTCAGGCAGCCCCAACATTGACCCCCACAGGAAGTGCATGAGGCTCTTTTCTGACAACTCCTGTGAGAATAATCCTGGAGAAGGCTCTGATTGGCTCAGTATATGTCACATGGGCATGGCTGGGTGACTCTGATTGGTCCATCTGGAAAGTGTTCTAGCCCCTATAACTAACAGGGTGGAACCTGCCACCATCAGGTTGGCTGGGTTCCTGCCTCACCCTCCTGATAGAGCATCTCCTATTTGTTTACAGGTTGAGGTTCTGGCAGTTGGGGATCCGAAAGGCGTTCGTCCCGCTGCACGCCGCCTGGCATGCCTTCTCCCAGCCTGTACCTGCCAACTGTAGCCAGTTGCTGACCCACCTTCTCCTGTGCGGGTCCTTGGCTCTCACTGCTGCAGGTCTGGTTCATCACCGGCTGATGTCTTCACAGCTTTATCCATTGGACCTTTCAGCCATGGTGGCAACGGTCTGTGGCCTCCTGGTCTTCCTGGCCCTGGGCCTGGTGCCCCCAGTTCGCTGCCTGTTTGCACTCAGCGTGCCCACCTTGGGCACAAAGCAGGGCCGCCAGTTGCTCCTGTCCTATAGTACTGCCACCCTGGCCATTGCTGTGGTGCCAAACGTCTTGGCCAACGTGCGCGCCACCGGGCAGGTGCTGAGATGCGTCACCGAGGGCTCCCTGGAGAGTCTGCTCAACACCACTCACCAACTGCAGGCCGTGTCCAGGGCGCTGAGCTCCACAGCCCGAGCAGGCAGCCGGGGCCTGACCTTTGAGGTCCAGGGCAACGGCTCTGCCTTCCAGCTTCACATGCTCAAGGCTGCTCAGCGGGTCCTGGAGGATTTCTCTGGCCTGGAGTCTCTGGCGCTAGCAGTGGCACGGAGTACCCAGCAGGTGGTCACAGGGCTGTTTATGCTTGGTCTCCTGGTGGAGTCGGCCTGGTACCTCCATCGATACCTGACAGACCTGCACTTTGACAATATCTATGTGACCCGGAGACTGGCTGAACGGCTGGCTCAGGCCCAGGCCACACACCTCATGGACTCTCCGCCGGCCTGGCTGCTCCAGGTGGCCCAGCCAAAGCTGTCACAGGAAGAGCTGCTGAGCTGTCTCCTAAGGCTGGGACTGCTTGTCCTGCTCCTGGTGGCCACAGCTGTGACTGTGGCCACAGATCACATGGCCTTTCTCCTGGCACAGGCAGCTGTGAAGTGGGCTCAGAAGCTGCCTGTTGTGCCCATCACACTCAAGGTCAAGTATGATGTAAGTAAAATGGTGGGGAGATGGAGTAGAGTGATTTCCTAGGAAAACAGAACAGGGCTCAGTAAACCCTTGACTTACATCTGCATCTTATTTGCCTCCAAATTGGAGCTAGGGGCCCTGGGGCATCAATAAATTGATTCATCTGACCTCCACAACAGCCCTAGGAAAGAGATTCTGTTTCCAACTCGGTTACAGGCGAAGATGCTCAGACACCTTAAAGTGACTTGTCCCAAGGTCACACTTCATACATGTCCTGGCCTCATTTTCCTTATTTGTACAAATTAGACCAACCCTCCTTACCCTAAGCTATGTGAGTCTTAAAATGTGATAATGCCTCTAAAAGTACATGGTAAATTGCAAGCCACATAAAAGATGTTTAATGGATAGGGGCTACTGCTAATAGCTCATGTTTGAAACTCTGACTGGATAAAAGGCTTAGAAATGGTCTCGATCAGGGGTCAGCCAACTGTGACCCTTAGGGCAAATCCAACACTGGGTTTTAGGTTTTGTCAGTAAAACTTTATAGGAACACAGCCTTGCACCTTGTGCTACTGGTGGCTGCTCTGTGAAGGCGCAGTGGACTGATCACAGCAGGGACTGTGTAATCTACAAAGCCCAAAATATTTACTACTCGAATGGAAATATATAAAATATTTATTATCTCCCTACTGGATATATTTATTATCAGATTAAGATTTGTGTTTCTCAGTCTTTTCTTTTGTCACAATCATTTTTTTTTTTTTTTTTTTTTTTGTGGCACCGGGGATCGAGCTCACAACCTCGCGCCTGCCTGACAGACGCGTAAGCCGCTGAGCCAAACCCCCGGCCCTGGTTTTTTGAGGCAGGGTCGCACTGTGTAGCTCAGGCCGGCCTTGCGCTAGCGTTGTAGCCCAAGCCGGCCTCGAACTCACAACGCTCCTCCTACCTCA
>RJWM01005259.1:0-17899 GCA_004363535.1 Dasyprocta punctata | reverse complement strand
AATCATTTTATTTTTAACAGTGAGATCTCACACAAAATTCTGTTGCATACCACATACCAAAACATCAGCGCCTAAGCTAATAACATTGCTAGCTTATATTTATCAAGTGCCTGTTACATACTAGAAAATTATTTTTCAAGCTGTGAGTAATCAATTTAATCAACTTAGGTGGTCACAGTCAACTATTTTTTTAATGAAAAGTTAGAATATTATCAGATGTTTTGTAGGTGTATTGGTTTGTGAAGTTTTTCTTCAAGTACCATACAATCTGTGCTCAGAAAATTCTGTAAAATGCATTTCTTACCATGGGCCACAGGAAAGACATTTTCCAGGCAATGTTTTAAGTGTGTAACTGTGTTCCCCTCATTTAAGATCTTGGAGAAAATCAAAGGTGCCTTTAGCCAGTCATGAATGTGCATGCTCTAATCCCAGGATTCTGGGAGGCTGAGGCAAGAAGATCAAAAGTTCAAGCCCAGCCCAGGCCATTTAGCAACATAGCAAGACTCTATCTCAAAATACAAAAAGGGCTGGGGATGTAGCTCAGTGCAAAGGCCCTGATTCAATCCTCAGTACCTGAAAACAAAACAAAACAAAAAACAAAAAACAGCAACAAAAAAAACCCCCAAAACCCAAACCATGAAAACTAAGGTCCCATTAATCTAAAATCACACTTTCTTTTGTGTATCATTAAGAAGAAAATGCTGGCAATTAAACCTTGACGTTATGTTTCCTTTTAACTTAGCACTCTAACTATATGTGTATAAAATAGTTCACTCATTACTATTTAACATAGATTTATTTTACTAAATCTGTTAGTTCACTTTGGACCTCCCTGCCTCTCTGGCTGCCCCTCTTCCTGGCTCTGATGTCCCCCAGAGTCTGTGGAGTCTAGTGTTTCCAAGCAGTATTTGGGACCCACCTTGGCTGGGACTGACCCCTGAGTGGGTACATTGAACCCATCTATGGTTTTGGGTTCCCCTTCTTTTAAATGAGGGTCAACTTCATAGAACTGTGCATATTTGATGGACTACTACCTCCTAAGGACTCATAAGGACTCACTGAGAGTAAATGCCAACCAGGCATGGTGGCTCATGCCTGTAATTCTGACACTCTGGGAGGCTGAGGCAGGAGGACTAAAACTTTGAGCCCAACTTGGGTAATTTAGCAACCTAGGGAGAGAGCCTATCTCAAAATTTAAAAATATAAAAAAGACTGGAGATCTAGCTCAGTGTGAAGGCTCTAAGTTCAATCCTCAGTGCCAAAAACAAACAAACAAACAAACGTGAATGCCAGTGTTTCCCTAAAAATATTCTGCTCAGAGATAGCAACAATAACATGCATGGTACTTCTTTCATTTGGCAAAAGAGTTCCTTTCAGCCTGGTCACACTGGGTCCTCCCCAAGCCCCAGGAGGCAGAAGGTTTTTTCTGTACCCACTTTGCACACGAGGGCGGGGACCTGGTGCCGTCCATCTCTGCAAGTCTCCACAGGTGGCAGGGAAAGGCCCCTGTTGATCGGCTTTTTCTCTTTTTTGAAGGCAACATACACTGTCCTGGGCTTCATTCCTTTCCTCTTCAACCATCTACCCGCTGAGAACGCCTTCCTGTCGGAGCACAGAGCCTACTCGTGGGAGCTCCGCCTCACCTCTCGCGACTGCCCGCTGCTGCCGGCCCAGCGTCCCCGCACCGCCTCGGCGCTGGCCGCCGGGGCCCTGCAGCTTCTGGCCGGCTCCACGGTGCTCCTGGAGACCTACGCCCGGCGCCTGCGCCACGCCATCGCCGCCTCCTTCTTCTCCGCCCAGGAGGCCAGGAGGGTCTGCTACCTTCACGCCCGGCTCCAGCGAAGACACGACCGGCACCAAGGCCAGCACCAAGGCCAGCAGCTGGCCGGGTCTCCTTCCCGCCACTGACGCTGGGGCTGCGTGCAGAGCACACAGGCCGACTGCGTGCTGGACTCCTCGGAGAACAGAAAATCTCTGCAGCAGACCAGAGTTGCAACCGTGGCCCTCTGAGGCCCCAGTGTGACCTTGGGTATATCACTGCATCTCTCTGAACCTTTGCTTCTAAATCTACATAATGATTGCACCGTGATAATCACCCTGAGCCACTTTCCACACGGGAATGTGCAAGGAAGTACTGGGCTTGCAAGGCCTGGAAAGGAGACGCAAGGGCAAAGTAAGAAGCGCAGACAGCCCGGGTTCCTGCAGGCCACGGGGATGGGTGGAGGCCTCACCTGCACCAGCTGCTGCACCTGTCAGGTGGAGACTCAGTCTCCTGAATTTACCTACATGCTTCTGGAACTTATTTATATGCCTCTGAATCCTCTGAACTTATGTATATAACCTAAACTTTTTATTTTGTAAATAAATGTATTTATTAAGCCTTAGCGGAAATGTTAATTCTCTGCTTTGAATTCCTTCAGGGGCTTGCCACCTAGTATTGCCAGGGTTAACAAACAAAAATAGAGGATGCCCAGGTCAATTTGAATTTCAGATTAACAATCAAACACTGACTCACTACTCCTTGACCCCTAGATATGTCTCTCACTCCTGGGTCAGCCATACTACCCATTGTGTGACCTTAAATTTTCCCACTGTCAAAAAAAAAAGAAAAGAAAAAGAGAGACAGAGAGAGAGAGACAGAGAGAGAGAGACAGAGAGAGAGAGAGAGAGGGAGGGAAAGAGAGAGAAAGGGAGAAAAGAAAAGAAAAGAGAAAGTTGCAACAAATGTAGTTGATATTCTTGATTGGTATTTATTAGAAATATTAGAATCAAGCAACATCTAGTCTATAAAATGGAGTAAGTGTTCCCATGGGCTGGCAAAGAGGCTCAGAAAAGGACTGTAGAAAGCAGGAACAAAGAACGAAAACTGGGTTGGTGCATAAATTGTATATAATTGTTGTAAAGCACCTAAATTGTTTGTAAAAGGGATATGACAAATATAAAATATGAATTGTCAATCTCTTCATCATCATCTCTGTGCTGACAGGAGAAAGATGCCTCGCTAGTTAAGTCAGCTTGGGCCTTTGTGCAGAATCTGAGCAATGGGAAAATAAGAAAACAAAAAGAAATATAAAACTCTAAGTTGATTTAATTTAAAAAGAGCTAGCATGGGCCAATTTAAATAGTGTTATGGTTTAGATCTAGAGTATCCCACAAGTCTCATGTATTCAGAGATGGGATTTTTAGAGGCAGTGATCAGATCGTGGGAGCACTATACTCATCAGAGAATTAATCCCCTGGTGAGTTCCTGACTAAAGGTGCTGTTAGGGGGGAGCCTGCTTATAAGTGAGTGATAGGGTGTGTGGCTTGGAAGGGTGTATTCTTGGCCCTGGATCTGTCTTTCTCTGTCTGTCTGTCTCTGTTTTTCTGTCTCTGTCTCTGTCTCTGTCTCTGTCTCTGTCTGTGTCTCTCTCTCTCTTCCTGTGTGTGTCTCTGCTTCCTGACTGCTATGATTTGAGCAGCCTTCCTCTGCCATGCTGTTTCTATTTTGGAGCCGGCTTGCCATGGACTGAATCCCCTGAAACCATCAGCCAAATTCATCCTCTCCTCCTATGTGCTGTTGATGTCAGATATTTTGTCCCAGTGACAGAAAAGTGACTTAATCTAGACGCCCTGCCACCCAAAGTTTAATTACAGGTAAAAGAAATTACTGTAGACATTTTAAACCATGGAGGTTTTAATACAGAAAATCGGGTCCTTTCAGGACTAGAGGAAAGGGCTTCAGAACCAATCCAGCAGGGATATGTCCTCTGCTAACAACAGAAAGGTATGGAATCAGGAAGCCACTACTCGAAGTGTTGGCCCTAAGGATGTGTAATCTTGGCTGTATCCTTGTGTGAAGACCTCTCTACCACCAGCACCACGCTGCACAGGTGAGGTGAGGCCAGCAGCACGTGGATACCCCAGCTCAGTCCCTCAACCCACTGAGCTAGTGCCAGACCCTGAGATTTCTCTTTCTGCAGACCACCAGGGCCTCCAGAAACGCTGCTGCTTTGCCTACTCTAGAGTTATGCCATCCACATCACACTCCAAGTGAGGGACTTTCCTCAGTCTATGTGCTGGATACCTCATAACCTGCAGGATCACATGTAGTAAGTAGCCTGATTCTCAGAATTCAGCTTGCAACTGAGATAGTAACAGCAGAAATTAAGCTTTTGCTTGCCTCCATGTTCCTTATCTCACACAGTACATCCGACTGGTAAAACCTGAATTACACAGGTATCTTAGCTGTAAGGGAGTTAAGAAAATGTAGTTTTTAGTTACCAACTACTTTAGTTTAGGAAGACATACTTAAATAATGACTGAAACTTTCCTGACTGCCACTTACAGGAGATGTACCTTTTACTTTGGACCCTCTAGCGTGCACACACACACACACACACACACACACACACAGAGGGAGAGATAGACAGAGAGGGTGGGGGAGAAAGAGATACTCAACTCAAATAAACTTTTAATTAAACTATTCTTAATTTGTGCAATGCATTCTGATATTTTCTATCCTACCCAGTCTTGTCCTATTCTATGCTATGCCATTTAATCATATATGATTCTATTTTATTCTAGTTCATTAAGAAAATTACTGAGAAAGGATTACCATATTGAAAGCCCTGTTGAGAAGGAAGTGGGTTGAGTATTAGAGGAAAGTAGATTGGCTGTCCACCTGCCTTAGGAGTGGACACTTGATTTGTGGGACAGACAGCATAGAGATAGCAAGGCAAGATAGTCCTGGGAGTGTGGTTGCCTGGAGTATGCAAGGTTAAAACACAGAGGTGGAGAAAGAAGGCTTTAAACAGCCTTAAAAAAAAAACCTTAAGTTTTTCCTGAGAAACTCAAAAAAGAAAATGTCCTTCCACCTTGCTGTGTGTCATTGTCACAATGTTTATGTGAATGCTAGGACCTAAAAGGGGCCCAACTGACTTGTCAATCACTTGTGAACCCAGGGGAGGGACATACAGGTAGAGCTTCCAACCAAGACTTTCCATCCAGGGTTCTACTGAAACAGACATTCAAAGATACATGCTAGCAGTTAAGTTTTCAACAGGATGGAGAAGAGAAATTCTGCATCCCACTCATTCCTACCTACACCCCCCAGCTCAGGGATATTTATAGGCTGTGAGTCACCATCTACAGTGAGCCAAGTCGCACTCCAGCCACTTTTGCTTCCACTCCCCAAGGTGACTGTGTCCATCTAGGAGGGCATTGCTGGTCTAGCATGACACTAGCACTCACTGAGCTTCCCTTTCCCACAAATTTACCCAGTTCCTTGTTCACACAATGATACATCCATACATTTCTTAATTACACAATTGATGTGTATATTACCCTCCTTATGCAAATCAGACCATTACAGATAATAATAGCTAGTGTTTGCTGACTGCTTATGATTGCTGGGAATATGCTAGAAAATGTTTTATAACTGGATTTTAAAAAATTTCCATTATTAGTGCTTGCTGATGCACAGGGTGGAAATGTCCCCAATGGGGATTTTGAGCCACCACCCGGTGTTCGTGGAAGTGGGTGGAGAGGGAATGCTCACAACTGGCTCACAGGAGCTGGGGTCAGCTGCCTCCAGAACACTGCTAGATGTACTCAAAGCTCAGTTAAAAACCGTATGCGCATCACGGTACAGTGCTACCTCAGTTCACAAACTCAATTCTCTTCATGATTCCGGTTGCAAACTGAACTGAATGAGAAATGAATCAAATTTCCCCATAAGGCCAACGTTGATCCTAACCATTGCATTTGGTTTGGTGCTCATTCAACTTGGTTTGTGACTAGAATCGTGGGAAGAGTCAAGTTCAGGTGCCAAGGAACCCCCGAACTTGAAACTCACAAAAGCGAGTATCTGAGATAGATGATAATACCCTTCTTTGTGAGACAAAGATACAGTGACTCCAATGAGTTAAATGCTTTGCCCAAGGTTACACAGCTACCTACTAAGCTGCAGAGCCAGGATTTAAATCCAAGTAGTTTGGCTGCCAGAGTCTATGGTGTTAACTCCCAAATACCCAGTACCATTTTTGACTACCGCACTCAAATCTCTTAGCTTCCTTTAATGCCCCCGTACATGATCACTATCATCAGTTGGATGAGATGCACTTTTCCAATATTTTTCTGTGTATAAATATATATGTGTGGGTATGAGTGTAAATATAATACAGAAGCATGTAATGTTATTTGTTGGGTTTTAAATGGCATGATATTCTAGGAATAGTTCTACTACTTGTTTTTTCACTGAGTAATATGCCTTGACCTTACCACATCCTCTTTCAGTATTGAAGAGCTCATTATGTCATGAGTCGTTTAGCAATTTTTCCACTGGTAAATGTGTAGTTGTTCTTATTGTAAACCACATGGACTTTGTTTCACAGGTCTCCTCGTACACATGTGAGCCTTTCCTCAGAATCAATGTAGAACTTCCCAAGTCGCATAAGTTACTTCTGAGGTTGTTGTTTTTAAGAGTGTATTAGCTGGTGTGGCAGAAAGCTATCTAAAGTGATCCCAGCTCCTGTCATTCCCTTGTGATACTCCTACCCTTATGTAATTCCCTCCCCTTGAATGGAGGCAGGACCTGGAATTGCTTCTAGTACATAATCCAATATGACCAAAGTGATGGGAGATCATTTCTGTGCTTTGGCTACATAGAATTGTAACTCCCATCACTCTCTCTCAATCGCTTCCTTCCTGGCTTGTGTTGAAGCAAAGCACTATATTGGTGAGACCTGCACAGAAGAAACACAGAATGACTTCTAGCAACAGCCAGGTAAGAATAGAGGCCCTGCTCTACAGCCCGCAAGGACTGTATCCTGCCAGCAACCTTCTCAGTGAGCTCAGAAGTGACGCCCCAAGTGGATCTTTGGTGGGGATCCAAACCCTGGCTGACACCTTCACCAAGGCCCATCAGAATCCCTGAAACAGAGGACAAGAAGGACCCAGCAGAGCTACCCCCAGCCTCCTAACCCCAGAAGACACAAGCTAGGCAATGTGTGTGTCCAACCACTACTCCTGTGGTCATTTGCTTTGAGGTCACAGGTAGCTAACACAGCCAGGACCCCCCAGAAGCCAATGCCAAGACAACAACCCAGGGAAAGGGGTTTTTCTTAGAGGAAATTCCAGGAACAATAGGCAGGGAGAAGTGAGCCAGCCGAGGAAGAGGGGGCCTTGCAGGGAGCATTGCTGAGCAGCTGCTCCTGCAGTGGGAGAGGCTCAGTGCCTAGGGGGACTCTGCAAAATGGTGCAGAGGTGACTTGGGGCTGTCCTGAGTGAGCAAGGAGCTGGGGTCTGTAGTTGTCCCCCCGCTTTTTATCAGTATGTTTGCAATATATAATAGCTACATTCATTGTGGGGAGTTGGTATACATACATGTCAAAGCTTAATCATTTTTACGTCCCCTCCCTACTTTCTTTCTCTCCTCTTTCTCGGATCCCCTTCCCATCTCCACAAACTCCTTGTTTCCTATGAACTCCTTTTTATTTTGACTTCTAAATTATTTATATTTTGGGTTTCTCATATAAGAAAAACCATGCAATTTTTAACTTTCTGTGTCTGATTTATTTCATTTAACATTGTGACCTCAAGGGTCTCCATTTGCCTGCAAACAACTAAAGTGTATCTCTTTATGACCGAGTAGTACTTCACTGTGTACATAGCACATTTTCTTTATCCATTCACCTGCAGATGGGCCTATATGTCACTACCAAGATTTGACTATTATGACTTGTGCTGCTATAAAAAGGGTATGCATGTATCACTATAACTGTCCTTATGGATTGTGGAAAAAATAAAATATTTTCTCCTCCAGTGCTCTCAACAATAAACAAAGAAAACTTTGTGATCAAAGCATGTGAGTTTTCGCCATGCTGAGCCATTCTCTAGCACACACCAACTGGATGACCAATGACTCCATTTAATCTTAACACCATCTTCCGGGAGTTAGAGAACTCACAGACTCAGGGCTTAGTATCACAATGCTTTCCCCAATGCAGATGCCAATCACAAGTAGTAGGTTCTCCCCGGCACTTCCAACCGGCCAGTTATAAATTAGGGTCCCCCTGACCTTGTGCCTCAGGTTTCATAATTTGCTGAAACAGCTCGAGGAACTCAGAGAAGCCTTCGTTCACTTATACAGGGTGTGACTGAGGGTGCTGATGGGCAGCAGATGGGGTGACGCGGAGGGCAAGGGGTGCGGGAGGGCTGTGCAGGCTCCCCGTCCCCTCCGGGGGTGCTGCCCTCCCAGCATCTCCCATGCCCAGTGGCTCGAAGCTTTCTGAGCCCTGCAGGCTCCATTATGCAGGCAGGTTGAGTTATTCCCTCCATCTCCAGCCCCTCTCTGCTCCCTGGACAATGGAGCGGGGGGCCTTGTGCCCAGCTTCTGTCTAACCATGGCTTGGCTATCCAGTGATACTCCAATCACCCAGGACGTGCTGAGGAATGCAAGCACTCTCTGTTAGAAACCATGGTCCAACACTAAATACTGGGCTGAAAGACTCTAGCAGTGCCCTACCTACAAGCATTTGGGGATCTGTATGCTAGCACACAGGGATGGAGACACACAGATCCTGTTATTTCACACCCTGGCTGAGGGCTGCTTCTGGAGATAAACCTTTCTCCTTGGTGCTTCCATTTGCCCTGAGCTTGGGGCAGAGAGAAAATGCCTTGAAGTGCAGAGGGGCCTGCCCGGGCTCCCAGTAGTTTCCCCATGGCCTGGGTGGAGATGGGCAGGGCCCACTCTGTCTTCGCTGCTTTGTGTGCTAGAAAGAACATATGATTTTGGTAGGAAAGGTCTGTGTTTAAGACCACCACCAATTAGCAGCCTGTGACACTGAATGAGTCTCTGTCCCCTGCCAAACCTCGAGTTTCTTTTCCTCTTCTTCAGGGACTCAGAGCCATCCTCTCATCCCAGTGAAATAAGCTTGTGAAGAGCACCGCACCTGTCCTTACCATTAGCATTTCCATTAGCATTTCATTCGTGCGGTAGACATTTCCTGAGCACCCGCTAAGCATCAAACCCTGGGCAGGAACCGGGTGACGCATCCTCCATGCACGCCTTAGGGGGCCACATTCTAGACGAGAGATGGGGTGACAAGCATGTTAGAAAATAAACACTCATCCGACCTGAGGCACATGGTGAGTTCAAGGTCAACCTGAACAGATAGGATTATGGAGTTTGTCCCATCATAATGGCAAAGTTAAACTTTCTTCTACATAAGGAAGACTTCCTGGCTTCCAAAGAAGTAAGGTAAGGAAGGGAGACCTAATTACCTGTGTCTGGGATGGAGGAGCCAGCCCTGGAGTCTCCCCATTGGAGACCGTGAATCGTCCAAAGACTCAAAACCTCAGCAGATTCAGGCGTCCTCTGCTGGCTGCTATAGGAACATCCTGGGGCCAAGAGCCAAGAGGGAAGGGACCAGGACAGGAGAGGGCTGAGTCCCTGCTGGAAGTGAGCTTGCACACCGGGGTCCAGTCTTGCTCCTGTGTCTGTCGGCTGGAGCGATGATCTCGGCAAGCTGCTAGGCTGCTCTGGGCCTTGGCTGTTCCAAGTGTGAACTGGAAGTTCTGACACCCAAGTTACAGGGTGGCTGAGTCGATCCCAGGGGCACGGAAAGGGGAACATTGGAAAAGGTCAGAGAAGAACGCTCTTGTTTATTGACTTATTTTACAAGTATTTTAAAAACAGCTTTACTGAGGCATAACTTACATTTCATAAAATCCATCCACCTTAAGTAATAGTTTGATAAGTTTTAATCAATGATAGTGGTATACAACATCACTCGACTCCAGTGTTAAAGCATCCTAAAAAAGGACCTTTAGATTTCCCATTCCCATCCAGTCTCCGGTCTCACTCCTAACCTAAGTAGTCAATGATCTATTTCTGTCTTTATATTAATAGCAATGGGGTCATACAATAGATAATCTTTTGTTTCTAGATTCTTTGATTTTGCACAATATTTTTGAAGTTTCTTCATGTTATAGTGCATATCAGTAGATTTTCCTTTTCAAGTAGTATTCCATCACATGGATACACTACAATTTGTTTATCTAGTCACCAGTTGTTGGACATTTGAATGGTTTTCAATTTGGAGCTGGTATGAATAATGCTGTTCTGAATGTTCACAAACAAGCTTAGTGTGGATATACATTGTAATTTCTCTTAGACAGATACCCAGAAGTGTAATCTCTGAGTGGAATGCAAGATGGATGTTTTACTTAGGATTCTGCCAAACTTCTTTCCAAAGAGTCTATTCTGTTTCACACAACATTAGCAGTGTGTGAGGGTTCCAGTTTCTCCATATCCTTGCCAACATTCAGTGTGGTCATTCTTCTGGATTGTAGCCATTTTAGTGGGTGTTTTAGTATGCATTTCCCTAATGACTAATGCTCAGCATCTTTTTATGTGCTTAATATTTCTTCTTTGGTAAAATGTCTGTTCAAATATTTATCCAATTTCTAATTGTCTTATGTTTTAGTCAACCATATTCTTTACAAATTTTGGATATAATCCTTTATTAGAAGAATGAGGTCAAGTATTTTCTTAGTCCATAGTGTGGCATTTTGATTTCTGAGTGGTGTCATTTGAGTAGAAGTTTTAAATTTTTAAAAGCTCCAACATATTACTTCCCCTTTTCCAGAATGTTCTTTTGATGTCATATCTAAGAAATCTCTGCCTAGCTTAAGGTCATGGAAAGTTTCTTCTGTAAGTTTTATAATCTTAGCACTTAAACATACAGCCATGCTCCTAGGGGAAGGATCACCTGTTTAAGATCAAGGAGACCTGACTTTAACTGGTTGTGTGATATCAGGCAATTCCTCTCTTCTCTAAGCCTTGGTTTCCCCATCTATATCTATATCTATATCTATATCTATATCTATATCTGTATCTGTATCTGTATCTGTATCTATATCTGTATCTGTATCTATATCTATCATAGATATATCTAGGTCATATAGATATAGTTGAAGATTTGACTACGTCAAAGATAAGAGCCATTTTCTCTCTTCCTCCTCCTTGTTATCCAATCCCTGATTTTGCTCAAGTGTGCACTAGCAGTAATTTGTTTGGGAAATATAAGTCCCCCTGTCTCCAGGAGCTGAATCATGATTGGTTTAAAACAGTGCTTCTCAGTCCTGTACTTAGAAGAGTAAACTGGTATAGTTTTAAAAAATATTCATACACTCACACCTGGTGCTGACTTTGCCAGTGCATGCACTAAAATTAGAATAATCCAGAGAAGAATAGCAAGGCCCCTGCACAAGGATGAAAAGCACGTGCTTGAATCATTCCATATTTTTAACCAGAAGTCAGACTTTTGGGAGGAGGGAGGTACAGGGTGGGGGATAAAGACATAAAAAATGATCAAAATATGTTATAGGCAAGTACCAATTCCCCAAAACAAATATCACTATTTTATATTGCAAAATACACTAATATAAGAAAAAACTACCTCTGAATTTACCATCAGTGATTCTTAGTTGATCCAGAGTAGAACGTGGGGGTCTATCTATCTGGTAGCTTTTAAACGTTCCTCAGGTGACCCTAATTTAACTGAAGACAATGATCTAGGACAAGCAAGGTCCTAAAGGTCTTTGCCGGACACTCACCCCAGACTTGTTTGCACCTGCTGGAAGCTGTGTGCTGCAGCTCCACTCAGTGTGGTCAGGGTCAGACCCTGGGGCTGCTGGGAAGTACTCTGCTACCTGAGGGAGGGACAGAAGCACAAGGTTCCCCCTGCATTTGTCATACTCAGGTATGGACATGGTGTCCTTTCAAAGTATAGCCCTTAACTGCACAAAAACTCTACTTCCTGCCTGTCAGAAACCCAAGTTGCCATAAAGAGGTTCAGGGTTCTCTGTTCAGCCACACGCAGGAGCCCTGGGGGCCCAGAGAGAGTGGAGACACTATTGTGAGTGACCTGACCAGTCAACCTTCATGTGAGTTCAGCCCCTGTCATTCCTTGCCTGTTTCCCTATGAAAACCAGGCAGCCATGCCTAGTCAAAGCACAGGGCTGAGAAAGCCAATTCATAGCACCTTACATCCCTAAAGTTGGGAGCGGAATGCCTCATGGCAATAGGTAACCAGGGACATCACCCTGCTCAGCATGTAAGAGAGAAAGGATTAGAACTCAGGCATCCTACCCTGCCGCTTAAGGATATTTGGGGGTTGCTTTCCTTCCTTTTATTAGAACCCAGGCAAGTCAAGTTAGAGAGATAAACACATTGGTATTCACAAGGCCTCATGGGGCTCCTCGTGGGGCGCTGAGAAGCAGGAGGTAGAGCTGCCAGGCACTGAGGGGCTGCACCTGCAGTGGCGCATCTGCGTCTGGATCACATTGCAGAGGACATGTGAGACACCTTCTCGGAGGATGCCACCATCTGGCTCGGAAAGCGTCTGCTGCAAGGAGCGGGAGGAGCCCCATGAAGCCTTTGGGCCTCCAAGATCAGGATCTTTTCTGAGCTCAGCTGGAAAGGACCCAGCCGAGGAGCCGTCTGCGTGTTTGCCTCATCCAGGAAGCTCTCCAGGAAGAAGGCAGGCAGGAACAGCTAGCGAGGCAGTGGGGTTATGTGGAGTCAGCCTGATCTGAATTCAAGTCCCAGCTCCCTCTTTGAGAACTGGTGACTGAAGCATCATTGTGTCCCGGGGACTTTGTGCCCTCACTGTTTATCTAAAGGAAGTCCAGGGAGCGGACTGAGAGCCACCTGTGAAGCTGTGTCCTGCATGACAGGCGAGTGGAAAAGGTTCCCTTTTGGCAACACCAGCACCACTAACTGGCTGCAGGGCGCTCCTGGGGACATCTCAAGTGATGCCAGAGAGGCTGCAGTCCTAGGAGTGGGCACTCAGCACCACCTTCCCAGAATTTAAGGGCAAAGATGCCAACCTAGCTTCCCAAAGCTTCAGCTCAAGTGTTCCGAGGCTGATTCTCCCTGGGAGCCCCCTCCCTGCTAGGGGTGTGAACAGCACCTCCTCCGCCCACGGTCAATATGAACAGCAAAGCTCCCAGTGGTAAATTTAAGGAAGTATTCACTCTCATGTAGAGGACTGATCCTTCCCCTCCCCTCCCCTCCCCTCCCCTCTCCTTCTCTCCTCTCCTTTTCTTTCCCCTGGAGCTGCTGAGGCTATGCAGTCTACCCAGAAATCCCAAGCTATACCCCTTCATGACTCACTAACTAGAATTAGTCTCTTGCCTCCCAGGGCTTATACGGAATGTAGAATCACCAAGGCAACAAAGATGTGCAAACGGTAAGTCATTGCCACGGATCAGAAGCTAAGTGTAGATGATCATAACCAGTATTTTCTGAAAGAAAAAAGGAGAAAGAAACAGAATAAAAAATACCAGCATACAATGCTCATAGGAAGTGCAGTGTTGTTAAAACTGTTTCCAACTCTGTGTGTGCGTATGTGTGTGTATACTGGGACATGATATAAAATGTATATTTTTGTAGATATTGGGTAAAAGCACTGCAAGCTTGTCACTTGAGCAAAGTGTTTGGAGTGAATTGACAGTGAGTGGTCCAAAAGTTGACCATTCCAGAGCTGTGTCTAAATACCCTCTCTCAGGGGCTGTGTTCCCTGAATTGCAGACACCACACTCACCCCACAGGGAGCCTGGGCTATCACACATGCCCAGACTCTTTTTTTTTTTTTTTCTTTTGGTACTGGGAATTGAACTCAGGACCTTGCACTCACCAGGCAGGCACTTGTGCCACTGAACTATATTTCCAGTTCACATGGCCAAACTCTTATGACCGGTGTAAGAACCTACCCGTTGCCTTCCTCCCAAACCAGAGGCCCTGGGCTGAAAGACCAGAGGCCTGATGTCCCAATTCCATAGTAGCTCCCACCTGAAATGCCAGCAAGAGGGGAGGGCCTGGTGGGAGCTGTGGGGCTGGACAGACTGGTTCCAATGCTAACTTTATGGCTTCTTTTCCGTGTGACAGACACTACATAGATCACATCTCTACACCCCAGTTTTCCTGTTGTAAAATGGGAGGAATCATGCCCACTCCACCGAATTCATAGTCCAATTGAGGAGAAAATAGTCCATGCACATATGACAAGTTATTGAAGGGGTTCCCTCTCCCACTTTGATAGCTTTGCTTCCTGACAGCTAAGGGCAGCCTGGTGTACATGTCACCTGGTTCTCTAGTGCTCAGGGGCAGCCACCCTGTGCTAAGTGGTATAATACAGTAGCCAGTGTTCTAATGCTCATTGGGTTCTGCAGGACAGGATTGAAAAAGGCAGCGGGCGAGTGCCTTGTCTCTGCTCCATGATGACTAGGATCCCCACCAGGGGTGACTCAAAGGTTGGCACTGAAATTTAGAAGCTGCTCCACTCGCCTGGCTGACGTCTGTGTCCAGATGCGGTGTCTAAACCATTGACCCAAATCCAGTCGCTGTGTGTGGCTGCTCTGTGGCTTGGGCTTCTCACAGCATGGTATCTGGGTTCTGAGTGTGAGCAGCCTGCCCTCGAAGTCACACAGCATTGCTTCTGCCAGGATCTCTTTATTGAAATGGTCACAAGCAAAGGGGACATAGGGAGGGAAGACAGTCAACATAAACCATTATAAAAACCCTCTACCATGTATCCAGAAATATTCCTAGAAGGAATGAATGCCTACATGCATGAGTGAATATTTATTGAGTGAGTGAACAGGTAAAGCAGTTAGAGTTTTTCCTGTTCATGTCTGTATCCCCTGTCACAAAAGCTCAGCATGTGTTTGTTGAATGACTGAGTAAATGGAGATCCTCTGAGGGCAGCAAGGCCTGACAGCACCCACAACTTGGTATCACCCCATTTCTATCCTAAGAGTCACATATCCAGGACCAAGGGCATCTAGGCTGTATATCTTGTTGAGTGACTTTAGGAGTAAGTGACCTGACTGTCAACCACTACGTTACTGGCAGCCACCATTCTGGGGAGGGATTGAGGGCCTGACACCGTCACTGGATGCTGACAACAAAGGGAACTGCATCTCTCACTGACTCTAATCCCGTGCCTGGCTGAGAGAATGCACATCTGACCAGCTTGGAACCAAGACGAGTGGCAACTTGAGGCTCCTTACATCATTTCTAGGGTCACCTCAGGTGACCATGGCAGGGACTGGGGACAGAGGCAAAGACAGGGGCAGAAATTATGAGGAGAGTTCACCCAACATAAGTGAAACTTACTTGGATGACTGATATTCACACGGAGACTTAGCTTAAGACTTAATCTTAAATCTTTAAGCTTTTTCTTTTAGTCCGTGTATCACTTTTGCTATCATTGATGTAATACTTTGAACTGATATACTTTGCAACTTGCATACATTCAGCTTTGACTAAGAGTAGGAGCAAAGATGGATTTTCATCTGCCATGAGAATTCCACAGTTCATCCTCCAGAACGGATGTGGACAGGTCACTGCAGCACAGGGTTCTCTCTCCCCTCACCCCTTACCCATGTGTCCCCCTACCAAGTGCCAGCTGGAAAGGGGACAGGGCCCTATCACACGCAGCACAGCCTATAGGAAAACAGTCAAGTCCATGCTCAGTAAAGCTAATATGCCCATGGTTATGCCGTCCCTTCGTCCAAGCTCATTTGGTCAACAAGCTCATGATTCACTTCCTCCTGACTCCAACACAGTGCAATAAAAAAATGATGCGTTTCAGAATCATTTGTGAGCCAGGTGTGGTGGTGCATGCCTTTAATCCCAGTACTCGGGAGGCTGAGGTAGGAGGAACGTTGTGAGTTAGAGGCCAGCTTGGTCTGCAATGCGAGTGCAAGGCCGGCCTGAGCTACACAGTACGACCCTACCCAGGAGTTTGGCTCAGTGACTTAAGCGCCTGTCTGACAGGCATGAAGCCGCGAGTTCAATCCCTGGTGCTGCAAAAAAAAAAAAAAAAAAAAAAGAATCAGTTGTGTTAAAATGCAAATCCCAGCTCAGTCACTTTCTAGCTTCATGACTTTGGACATTCCTTGTCTTCATGTCACCTCTCAGTCTTATTTTTTTTATTTATAAAATGAAGATCAGAAGGGTACGTCTCTAGTGGACCTCCATTATTTTTGTCTGTCTAGCGTATTACTCTTAGTTGCTCTTGCAGAGGATCCACGGTTCGACTCCGCCCATTTCATGTAAAACTCAAGCCCAATCCCAGGATCCTGCCATTTGCTGCACATGGGTCACTGACCAACCATAGGTCCCCAGGAGGTCAGGTCTAGGGCAAGACAAGCCAAGAACTGAGGGCACAGACTTCCAAAGACAGTCACTCCTACACAGCGTGAAGCTCTGGGCTCTTACTCTTCAGGAGACACTCTCTCTTGGGGTTGTGATGTGCACCCTACAGGGAGCACCTCAATAAACTTTGCTCTGAGGTGCCTCAGGCTCCTTCCTCTGATCCTAGCTCTGTCTCCCCATTTCCCAGGTATTGGTGATTGGTTCCATTCAATCCAGCCTCACCAGAGAACTTTCCTGGTATACTATATAGTTTTGGAGACATAAAATTGATTTATTTCTCCCTGGATTGTAAGCTAATAAAGTTATAAACCAAGACCTTCGGGAAGATTCTGAAATGTCCCCTTTTAAGCATGTAGGAAGCTTGCAACAAGAGAAAGCAAAACCACACCGAGACAACAAAGGGAATCCCGGCAACAATATTTGAGATCTTGGATCCAATCTGTCTCATGGCCAGGACTACCACGTCCCTCCTCATTACATGAGCTGATGTTTTTTGTCTGCTCAATTGAATTTGAGTTGTGCTTCTGTCACTTATAACCAAAGAATCCTGATTAATAAAACCTAACTTACAAAATTGTTGTAAGAATAAAATACAATGAGGGTGCCACAGGGCTAACACGTTTTTCAAACACATCCTAATCTACTTTCACTTCTTAAAAATTTACATGTTGTTTCCTACATGATTCCTGCCATTAAGATGAATTTTTGTAGAAACTTTGGATATTACACAGGAGCACAAAAGTAAAGAAAAAAAAAGCGACAGACTTGAAGGGGACAGAACTAGAATGAAGAATCTGTCTGTGTCTTTTAGCAAAGGTCAGAATTTTCAACTCCTTATGACACAGCCCAGTGGGTAGGAGGTGACAACAGAAATTCTGACAAAACTCAGGGAAGAACCTATGTGAGGTTCCTACAATGATGGTTACCAACTCATGCCATTCCCCACCCCCTACCCCTGACATATTTCTTAATGGAGTCTCACTGTGGAGGGAGGGCATTCCTGATTCCCAGTCTCCCCATTTCCCTTGCAGCCAGGCCTTGGGTATCTGATCCAGTACTGGCCAGTGGAACCTTACAGGACATCTTCTATAAGAAAATGTTTTCCTCCATAGTGAAGAGACAAAAAGAGAGACCATTCTTGATGTCTTTGAGCATGATTCCAAGCAGATAGCATGTGGTGCTTGGTGCTATAGCAGCCATCTTGTAATCATGAGAGGATTTGCTTGAGGCCAAAAACTAACAAGTCAAAGATGGATGAGGGGTAGGATATGAAGAATTTGAGTGTTTAATGATATAATTTAACTGCTGACTCAACCAGTTCTGCTGTTATCCTGCTCCAGACTTCTTGTTAAGATAATAAGATTTCCCTTTTACTAGATAAATTTTTAAATTTTAGAATCATTTCAGATATTTAAAATTTTTTTGAAAATAGCTCATATATACTCCACATCCAATTTCTCTTATCATTAGTATCTTACAACAATATAGTATACTTGCTGCAATTTTAAGATGTCAATGTATTATTCTTTAATAAAATTCACACTTTCCTCAGATCGCTTTGGTTTTGACCCACTATCCTTGTCTTAGTTACTTTTTACTCATTGTCAAGACAAAATACCTGATGCCCAAAATTAGGGAAGGAAAGGTTTATTTTTATACCTTTTTGGGAGTTTTAGTCCTACTTAGTTG